>OZ029916.1:32713226-32905726 GCA_964023275.1 Norana najaformis | reverse complement strand
GGAACGGAAGTCGTTGTTCAAGGCCGCTAACCGTCGAAATCCGGCAGCGCAGACGAAGAACAGACTTCTCTAGCAGAAGCTCGAAGATCCTGGAGCCGTTCTTGAGGCTGAGAACCCTTTCGAAGTTCGACTGGCTCAGAGTGAAGACTTCGGTCTTGCAAGTGCAGATGGTCGTTTGTAGATACGTGTTAAATTTCAACACCAGTTCCAAGTCTCCTACATATATTTATACGCCCTAAGGTCACTCATTCATAGCAGTTATATAGCGCCCCTTTGAGTCGCCTAACGTCAGAGGCCATTCAAGCCCATTCTGCGAAAGGGCACAGTTATTCAAGCATTGGTGAAAGGCGTAGGTAGTGCCCTTGGCCAGAAGGATAGGCAAATCCATATGGGGGCTATTCCAGGTAGATGACCCAACCACCGAAAAGGAATGATGTTGGATTTTCGAAAAGTGTGAATAGAAACAACAAGTTCACCTCGGGTCATGGAGCAAAGGGATCTGCGCAAAGCCACGCCTCAAACACGACAACAACACTTCCACAAGTAGACAACCGCATTCTTAACTGGCAACTTACAAGCAAGTTCCCCATTACGCATATACAACAGTTCCAAGTGAATCGCGATGATAATGACGATAACGATGATGACGACAATGATGATGATAATGCTGATGATAACGTCGACAGCTACGATAAACGATGATGTTGTGACAACAACGACGACGATGATATTGATGACGATGAGGACGATGATGATGATAGTCGAACAAATTCTGTAGCGCAGTTATAGCCAAACACCATTCGAAGTTCGCTGCCATGGTTATTAATTAGCCTACTCCTGAGAAGTTATCAAAAGACGGCGTTGATAAACGTCTGCTGTATAACAAGCGGTGGATAGAGCGGAGACGCCCTCACCTATCGTTTCGTTGACTCCTGTCAGAGAAACTGGCAGGTGGCGGTTGGACTTGGACGGACGTCGAACATAGTTGCGGAACACGTCATCACACTCTGCTGATTCACAGATAGTCCTACATTATAACACAATACAATACGATCTGACACAATACAATACGATCTGACACAACATAATACGATCTGACACAACATAATACGATCTGACACAACATAATACGATCTGACACAACATAATACGATCTGACACAACATAATACAGCACAGTA
This sequence comes from Norana najaformis, assembly GCA_964023275.1. Taxonomy (NCBI): domain Eukaryota; kingdom Metazoa; phylum Annelida; class Clitellata; order Crassiclitellata; family Hormogastridae; genus Norana; species Norana najaformis. The sequence continues at coordinate 32,904,546 of OZ029916.1, read as the reverse complement.
CATTGCAGTAGAGTACAGTATCGTAAAATAGTTAAACTCACCTTAAGCAGTGTTTAAATTTACGTTACCTTACTTTACCTAACTTTATCTGACCTGACCTAGCCCCATGTTACCTTGCATTCCCGACCTTTTAATTTAGTGTACAAAACATTACCTAGCCATACCTTACTAAATGGTACCATACTTAACCTTACCTTACCTTACCTGAACTTACTTTGCCTTACCTTACCTTCACTGACCTTATCGTACCTTGCCTTCCTTGACCTGTCCTTCGCTGAGCGATGGCAGCGCTGTCTTACCCGGCCTTGTTTTTTGCAGGCGTCGGTTCTGTTGTTTTTGCCATCGATTTCTTGATCGTTTTCTCTGGTTTCGGATCGATATTTGGTCTCTGGAAGAAATGCTTCTCCGGATCCATCAAGACTTTCGCTTCGCCACTAAAAGCATCGATCGACCAAGTAAACGTACGATCTTTTAGCACAGACAGACACGCCGAGGGGATACGAAAACAGAAATAAACATGCAAACATAGACAAGCAGAACTGGACACAGACACTCATGCGAACACAGACACAGAGGAACCAATGGAAGACGAATGAACGAATAAATGAGCGAACGAACGAAAGTACAAAATGAATGCATGAATGAATGAATCAATGAATAAATGAATTAATTAATTAATTAATCAACTAACTAATTAGTTAAATTAACTAAAAATTAACTAACTAATCAATCAATCAATTGTCATCAGTCAATCAGTCATTAAATGACATTTAATCATGTACTAACGAACGAATTCAAACCTGAGAATGAAGTATATTTGGTTGGCTGGGTGACCCTGGCGGGTGATGACCTCATTGTACAGGTAGATCTGTTTGCTGAGCATCATCATCAACTGGTAGTGGACGCTGGGCAGGCAGTCGGCGAAGCAGTAGGTGCAGGAAATCAACCTCTGTTTCTCTGCCACAAGGTCGCCCAGCGTTTCACTCAGGCATTCGTCGAACGTGGCCTTGTCAATTACGAGTAGGTGACATGCGTCATCGGTGATGACTGACGACATCTGGCGGCCGTTTCGAAGAAGCGCCATCTCGCCGAAATAGGACCCAGACTCTAACGTCACAGATAGCAACATCCTGTGTAATCTGTCATCTAATCGATTAGATGACACATTAGACAGGATGCAGATTAAGGCAGATTAGTCTGCTTTAAGAGCTGCTGCTGTTGCTATCTGTAATGTTACGATTAATTACCTTATCTAGTATGACTATTAATCATATCTCAGATCTGACCTAATCTAGGATGAATTCGAATCTGTCGTGATCTACATTTACCAATATCCATGATTTCATCTGACTTAATCTAACGAGCCGGGTCGACAAACACACCGCGCTCCTGTCCGGCGATTCTGAAACACTGCGTAAGCAAGATGTAACAGTTAAGTCTTAAGTCTAGAATTGAATGAAATTGAAGAACTGAGAGAACGCAGAGAACTGGCAGAGAATTCCAAAGCTATGGACGAGCTACCGAGAACGAACGTCTGAAAGCCTAACACAGTAAAACATATTAGATAACATAACATAATACTGTAGCATTACACCACTTTATACTGCACATGCTTAACATTACATTACATTGCCTTGCCATGCCCTGCATTACACTAAATGAACTACACTATTCAACAGACACTAGGATACACTACAATAGGCAAACACATAGTCTGTTGTGGACAAAGAAAGAGCCAAACTGAATTACCCCACGTACCGAGGTTCGTAACGATCTCTCCGAGTTGGAGACGAATTGATTTTCTCGGATTGATGACCAGTTGGACTGGCCTTTGTCTTTCCTTTTCGCCCACCACTTCCGGTATGGTGCCATCACTCGTCTGGAAGACGGACAGACGACCGCGCAGAACGACGTACATACTATGCAAACGAAACGGACAACGAACGCTACTGAGAGGTATTTAAAAGACGCTATATAAATGCACAGATGCAAACATCATATAGCTCCTTGGACGGACCTCAAAAGCTTAGGTCTACGGACTAAAAAGCAGACAGGCATACAGACAGACAGTTAAGCAGAACGGCTGAGGCCTTGAGACACGTGTAGACAAGCCAACAGACATGCAGATATATTAAAAACAAGCAAACAGACAGATATACATATATCCAAACATATGTACAAACAGACAGACGAACATGCATACAGGCAGGTATACTGCAATATGCACTTGTCTCAGCTACAGACAGGCAGACAAACAGACAGACAAACAGTCAAGCATATCGATTCAAGGTTTGAGACACAGACAGAAGGACCAGTAGAGACAGTCAGCCAGACGGTCAGCCAGACAGTCAGCCAGACAGTCAGCCAGACAGGGCCTTGCTTCTATACTAGAAGCGCACTGCCGCTGATCCGTTTAGTATGTTGAGTGGATAATTATTTCATTTACTGACCATTCAGCCATTTCTCCCTGCTTCGTGACAACAGTTTCGCCTGGAAAGCTGTTGAATCCGGCCGCCTTCAATAACAGATGGAGCTTCTCTAAAACAACCGGTGGCTAGATTTTAAACAATTCACGCGCACGCTGAACAATAATCTTTAGCCAAACCAGACACTTGTGATGTCTGCAATTACACAGTGATTGCGCCTGAAGCTCTACAGCCAACGTGATTTTTGATGGAACAGCCAAACAAAATCGTGTATTTAATGGTAAAACTAAAACTAAAAATGAAACTGTAACCTGGGATTGTTTACATTGTGAAGGCTCATGTAGGCGTATGTGCAAATAAACGCCACTGGCCGAACTAATTTCATATTTTCATTCGATACGAGCAGATTACCTGTTTCTATGTTTGCTAGGATGGCAATATTTCGTCGAAACCAAGTTCCTACATGTTTCAACTGGTCGTCTTCTCTAGCGCTCGGCGGCTGAGCCATGGTCTCCACAACCTTCGTGTACAACGAAGACATTCTGTATTTTCGGCGAAACGAAAACTTATAGGCCCCCTAAGATGTAATGCTAATTTTAAAATGATACGCCTCATTAAAGTTCAAACCGCTGATATTATTTAAACAGTACAATATAGGACAATAGTTTGGCCCATTTCTGAGGCCATTATTGTGTCTTCCGACGGGGTTGAAGTCCCGGTCAAGAAGAGCTATTCTTGAATATTCTATTCAGGATGAGCTGTTCTACCTACGGCTTTCTCCGGCTACTAATCGGTTTTTCTTTTCCAGTTATTATTGTTTTTGGAGATATTTTGCGGTTGCATGTAAGCCCGTTTCTCAGAGCCTACAGAAAAACTAGCCTAAGTCAGTCAAAACTAGAATTTTCACGAACTAGCTTTCCAACTTCTCTCATAAAAATATAAGTTAAGATGAACTTCAACGGCCATGGAAACCATATAGACGCACACTGTCATTAAACACGGCACACTGCATGGATACTACTTCTTAACTTCTGTCAGAAATTAAATTAGACAGACTGTTTGTTTCAATCATTCAGCCAGTAATACGCCAATTTCTTTCCTTCATCTTCTGCATCATTTCTAAATCGCCTTAAACAAAGCTTGTTAGGCAGGCTTCCTCTTATTGGATTGGCTTCTCAACGCTGAGTCGGCCGTCATGCACGTGCTAATTGGTAAATAATTAACTAAACCTAATATGGATGCCAGGATGATTGAGGTGGAAGCCTGTGCAGTCCGCTGCTACGACAAATGCGAAGAGAAGGAATTTATTTAGCCAATTAATTATGCATTGAAGCTAAATGGAAATTAAGAGCTTAGCAGTCAACAGCGCAGACATAAAGGCACGCCATCTATCGTGATTGGAGCTCAGCTCTTTGCCTAGACGCTGTGAATATTGTTGGCTGGTGGCTGAAATGCTCATACGACAAGAAATCAATTATAAGTATATATATACATATTGTTACATTGTAAAGGCCTGAGGAACCTCAAAATGAACATTAGAATCAATTAACAGCAAAAAGTATTTATTTCCGATGTACAATATTTACAAATACTATAATATAACCAGATACAAATAAAACCTCAATGAGGTATCAACCGAATTCGTAATCACAAAAAAAACTTCAAACAACGAGAACATGCCACAACATCAAAAAGGTCCCTCAGACCAAACAACAACTAACGGTCCCTATGGACAAAACCCAAAACCAGACCCTGAGGACCGAAGACAACAAACGGTCCCTATGGACAAAACCCAAAACCAGACCCTGAGGACCGAAGACAACAAACGGTCCCTATGGACAAAACCCAAAACCAGACCCTGAGGACCGAAGACAACAAACGGTCCCTATGGACAAAACCCAAAACCAGACCCTGAGGACCGAAGACAACAAACGGTCCCTATGGACAAAACCCAAAACCAGACCCTGAGGACCGAAGACAACAAACGGTCCCTATGGACAAAACCCAAAACCAGACCCTGAGGACCGAAGACAACAAACGGTCCCTATGGACAAAACCCAAAACCAGACCCTGAGGACCGAAGACAACAAACGGTCCCTATGGACAAAACCCAAAACCAGACCATGAGGACCGAAGACAACAAACGGTCCCTATGGACAAAACCCAAAAACAGACCCTGAGGACCGAAGACAACAAACGGTCCCTATGGACAAAACCCAAAAACAGACCCTGAGGACCGAAGACAACAAACGGTCCCTATGGACAAAACCCAAAAACAGACCCTGAGGATCGAAGACAACAAACGTTCAGCCTAACTCTTATACATCGCCGCTGGAGGTCTTTTCATTTGCATCGCTACAGACAGAGGTAGCTAAAAGGCGCTATATTAACTGTATAGATACATGTCATACACACATACACATACATAGGTACATCACACACACATACCCACATAGGGCCTACATACAAACAAACAAACATACATACGGTACATACATATATACGCACATATATATGTGTGGCAATAACATGTCGACTATATCGTATGTATCGTTTATTCAATTCTTCTTTTCTAGACGAACTTTTCTGAAGGAACTCAAGCGCAAGCGTGAAATCCACATACGGTAGGGTATCTCCGTTTTTCTGTTACTTGATGGACATCAAGTTATCGAAGAGACAGTGTATCAAGATCGTGCCAACACTGCAGTTATATAGCGCAATGTTTTTACATACTAACGCATCGCTCCACGAATTCTGGAAAACTGAATGCAGAACTCCTCCCACAAACGCAGTTCAGTTGAACCCTATCCACGTGATTCGTAGGTCAAAAATTGAAAACTGGTTTCATCGGTTCTAAGATTTGGACTGTTTAATATACTGCGACACGATGGTCTGTTTGGTAGCGCACATATCTGTAACCCAGCGATTGCAGGATCGAGCTTGCCGAGAGGACTTTGTGTAATAACTCATGGCAAGTAGTTCGCATGCATTTGTCTCTATCATCGAGCAGAAGCATTTGTTGTCTGCGTGGGAAGTAAACGATAAGTCTAGTGCTGCGCTGGTCCGTGTCCAGGACCTTGAGATTCGTCCATTGCCGGTTAAGGGACCTAATGCAGATTTTTAGTGGCGCTGGGAAAATTCGAAGATTTATAATCCTACATTACACGAGACCCACATTATTAGGCCATAAGAGTATGAAATGAGCACCTCCCCTACGTGCCATTATAGGGCATGGGATCTTTACTTTAGGCACACTGCATACACTTAGGCCTAAACGTCAGACCTGTGGGAATTGCCGGAGACTGAAGGGTTGGAACCCCAGGCCAAAAGTACACGCTTAGCCGTGATAAAAAATACTGCATGGAGTCGATTCTGGCTTTCGGCAATCTCTACGGTTATAAGCGCATTACCAATATTCCAAATGGTCGCTATATAAAACTGTGTACATTACATTTTATTGTCTACCGTATGCAACAGAGCGCCGGTGTTATGTCAAGTAATATGATCACCGCAGATGAGCAGGTCGACTAGCAGAATGCCCAATGTTTTGTTTCGTACAACTTTTCAACATATGCAGTAGTGTAAGTAAAAAAGTAAAGTATCCCTCCCACAGCCCACAAGTGAGACGTAGGTTGTCTATAGCCTACCCCAGCAGCAACGTCATGTGTAAGACATATGAAACTCGTTACATGTGGTAACATTGTCATGTGGGCTTCATATGACCTGCGTATGACGTTGCTGTTGGAGTAGGCGGTGCAATTGAGATCTTAGGCCTATATAAACCTACACCTCTTTCAGTTTCTGCGCAAGTCTTTCACTCAAGACTGAAAACACTTCTTTTCCAAAAATCTTATCCTGATTCTTCCTCTTCTCCTTATCACTCTTCTCGCTTTAATTTCAAACATCATCCACCGTAGCCGTCCGACTGTCTGACTGCCTGACTCCCGGATCTTGACCTGGAACCGAACCCTTTTGCCTATCGATTTTGTTTTGACCGAGCGCCTGTGAATAAGCTGGTTCCCGCGACTTAGCTTTCGTTGGGCGCTGTAGAAATCTCGAGATTACGATTACGATAGACCTACACTGATGCATGTGCGGCACGGTGGTCTATCGGTAACGCGTTTGGTCAATGATCATGGCGTTGCGGGTTCGACTCCGTGTTTCGACCTTGGACAGGTTGCTTGCACACATGTGCCTCTGTCACCAAGCAGTATAATTTGGTACCAGGGTAAGCTGGGAAGTAAACGGCGTCATGCGATGCGCTGGCTCCGTGTCCAGGTCCTTGAGATTCGTCCATTGCCGGCTCAAGAGCCTAAGAAAAGGAAACAAGCGCCTCCCTACGTTCCTCGGGGGGCCTGGGAAGCCGCTTTACTTATAGGCAGTGAACAGTAATACGTAAACCATGCAGATTGCCTACAACTGGCAGCTGCACTAGAATTGGCATTAGCGATGGACTCTTCGCTTAGTTCGCTGGGTCTGTAGGCCTAAATAAACGTTTCCGTCGTTCGCGCTTGCTGGTCGGATTTCGTCTAACCCTAACCCTTCAAAAACTGTGCGCAAACATGTGCCTATCTTGCCAAGATATTCGCCTATTTATAATTTGGTGTCGGTTAAGCCGGAAATTATGCCTAAATGGCAAGGTCTGCGATGCGCTGGCCCCGTGTCCAGGACTTTGGGAATCGTTCACCCGCGGCTTAAGGGTCGAAGAGCGGGAATGAGCACCTCCCCACATTCCACAAGTGACGGGAGAATTATTTTTAATTCATTGCCTAAGCAGCAAAGTGAAGGGTGGGGACAATGGGAGACTCTGTATAAGCTACAAAAATTGTATGATCCCTATGGCTTTGATTAATTTTTTTATGCTGGTGACAATAAAGTTTCAGTTTTTGCAAATTCTCGGAGTCTCTCATTATCATAACATTAGCAAACGCATGCCTAACATCATCCTCATGTGTACTTAAAAGAGGATGACTATTTTAACACTCGCTAACCTTCTTCCTCTGATGCATTTTTTAATAATGAACATAGGTGTCACCAGCATTAAAAGAAGCAAAAACCACGACAAACTTCAAGATTAGCATCCTCTGGCCAACTGTCTGTCCCATCTTACGAAAAATACACATCATACCATTCAGCAGAGTCCCCACTGGCTTTACATCCCCTTTCTCCCTCTGCCATTCCCTTATAGGTGATCGGGTTTGCTGGATGATGAAACCTCTTCAGAACTAGTTTTACATCTGCCCCACCTACGGACTACACTCATGAACATTATTGGGGTGGTTCAAACCACAGCAAGTCTACAGTACATAAATGACTGGGATCATTCAAGCCTAGCTGCCTTACAGAAGTCTATATCCATACGAAATAAGAGGAAATTTTTTTGTTAGACTCGAAAAACGACATTACAAATCACAATCAATATTTGCACAAGAAACAATATCACAAGTATATTATATTTGTTCACGAGATACCGCTACGTCCAATACAGTATTCTAAACCAAATTTTCAGTTACAAAAAATCACAGCCTTCACATGGAAAAACAAAATATCAAGTCTGATGGAAGCAAAACAGCTGAAATGTAAGGCACTTTCTGGAATACGCAAATTCAATATTCCTTCAAAAAACGCCCAAGCATAAAATACGACATAAATTTCTTGGTTATCTAGACGTGTAATTTCTCACCACGATTGAATGGAATGCAGATCTATCTATGTAACAAAAACTTAAAATCACAAAGCATATCTGATAGTCATTTCTCCTCTAAAAAGTCAAAAATATTCTTCATTTATCAGTTTCCTCGCAGCTGGGACTACTCAGTACACAGAATTTGAACAGAATTGTATTCTGCTTTCAGCGCTCCATAGCTGACTACATTCTAATCCACCCAAGTTAAACCAGAAGCATGGGTATGCTGATGAGGAGATGCTTGCACGGAAGTTGCCAGAAGGCCCTACATAAGTTACCAGCTGACACGTAACGAACAAGGTTAAAGTGGGCAAACAATAGCGCTTGGCAATTTTTGTGCATCACTATCACCTACAGTGGTCAGCATAAAAAAAACATCATAAAACTTAGGAAAGGCCACTCCAACCACCAACTGATGCCCTGTATGTAACATTAATGGTGCTATAGAAGTCTTTAGATACACATGCTCACTTAATACTGTGTTCTTTTGTTTAAGCGATCATCTCAGCTGACCTTAAATATGAAAACAATTGTCTTCAGAAATAAACAGCAAAAATAAGCATATGGTACTCACTGTAAAAAGTATCAGAGAAAGGTATTGGAGAGAGCTAATCAGGGCACAGTCTGTGGGGGAAGCGGGAAAACTTCTCCCTAACTGGTTCAGGCCATCCCCCCATTGGAGTGGCACTACACAACTGCCCGCAGCCCTTCCCCAATTCCTTGATTGATCCTGGCAAAGGGTCTTTCCCACGACTTTTAACCACATATTGTACCCCTCATTAATAACTTGAATCAAAAACTCCATGCAACAATCATTCGTCTTCAACTTATAATACAATTTTTTAAATACATAATTCAATTTAATCTAAAAGGCATCGAACCACTGCACAAAAATCACATGAAAGCATCTGTACAAGTTGAACAAAAACATATAAACCCACCAATGACCTTTAAGAACCTCTTGGCATTTTCATTAAATTCTCAAAAAGGTGCTATATAAATGCCCAGAAACATAAATAGCAACTGACAAAAAATTAGTTCCATAATCTTAATTATGCATTCGTTAATAACAAAATGAGACTTAAGATTGATGCATTATTCATGATTTCATGACACCCAAACTGCGTAAATACCACAAATAATCAACAATCGTTAATCCAATTTTCACATAAAAATTAACAAGTATCAAGCAGTAGAGGGCTTACACGATCAAACATTTGTGATCCAAGTGCAGCCAAAACAGAACAGAATGCCATGCATTTTTACCAATCCCAATACATTCAAGCAGTGTTCACACGAATGATCATTTATTGTTCACAGTTGCTTGTATACTTTACCAAGTGTTATTAGTTATTCATAATCTCAGGCACTCTAACTGAATTGCATAACAATCGTTAAAAAAATTTGCACAATCTCGTGGTACTAATTTTACACATTTATGACCAATCCTGGTTTATTAATCTCATCTACATAAATAAATTTACATAGGTAGATTATACAAGTGTAAAACAAGTTTCAAGTAGTACATGCATGAGTGAACTCCATAAATTTTGAAGTCTAGTCAAAATTTCAAGTTCACTTATACATATATTCAAATTATATTCTTCACAAAGACTTAACTGAGATTTTGGAATGTTTCAGTTAAAAGTCAAGCAAAAACAGCTAAAAAGATGTTCTGTTTATACATTATGCCAACTCTATCTATGGAAGCTATTAGCTTTGATTATTTTATATGGGGAAATGCTGCCTGATACAGATTACCCAGAACTGAAGCCTGTTTAATTGAAAGCAGCTTCAACACTTGACCCAGCTTATTACCCTAAAATATTGGGGTTATTCTTGTGCAGTATGTAGCACAAACAGTCAGTCACAACATAAGGCACTTTTGATGTCCTATAAACATAAGGCACTTTTGTTGTCCTATTTCTTATAATTCAGTCATTCATTCAGATTCACTCTGTGTGCATGAGCAACGCAAAACAAAATAAGATTACAATTAACAATATCTGCATAATGAATCAGCTGTGTCTATAAATAATTATGTACTCTAATCTAATCTAATGGCTTCTGTAGCACTGTTATCATAAAGCACAAGGTCACTTCAAGCTAAACTGTTGTCAAATATCGTAATCCGTTGGAGAAGCCAGGTTGAAACCCCAGACAGGTCAGGGAACCACAAGTCAGGCTATGGCAGGTAAGCATGCATAAACAAGAGCATGATCAGCAAGGAATCCTTGTGGAATTGAAATACATACAAAAACTCCAGTGACATTAGATTGAAAACTCAATAAATGGCATCAGAATGTTGGGACAAAGGCTATTTATGATAAATCCAAATGACATCCAAATATACGATTGCCATTTTGGTTACCATTGCTAAAAAAATGAGTTAACTACATGTAGTTCATGAAAAAGTTCAAACAATTAAAATTTTACAATGAATTGTTTACTACATTTATAAATTTCAGTTATATGTCCTCATTCTTGTAATAATACGAATTATGGTTGTTCTTTTAAATGATAACTTACGAACTTAAACACCTGCCAAATTTACAGATTTCTAAACATCACTGCTTTTTGTCACCCTGGGACCAGTATTTAACTAAATAATTTTACAAGTCAAGTAAGTCCAACTAAATGAACAGCTAAACCATCTGTGAATACAACTTTAAATATTCTCAAAATAAATAATAACTGTTTGAAATTCATGCATTCATGATCAAACGATTGTAGGTCAGAAAATTAACAATAAATTACCTTAGTTTACATAATTGAAAATTTCATCCTGAATATATTGGTAACATATAAATAATAATCATAATCAATAAAATCCAGTCTCTCTTAATTAGCTTTCATCATTCAATGCAAATGGACAGAAAATGTGGTAAGACCATGTTGTATATAGACGGCATAACATGACAGCTTAAAAGTTTTATGCAAGGTATAAAACTGACCAGTTTCTTTTTAAGCCCTTCTAAGGTCATTACTTTGAAACAAGCCGCTCATTTAGCTGAAGTGCAATTGTGAAAATAGCATTTCGTCAACTTGATGTAACTTCCATTAAAGGTTTTCAGCTTGACAAACTCACAAGAATAGCAAGGCGCCGAACCTGCGACCTTGCGTGAAATGTAGTAGCATTAATGTCAAGGCTCAAAGCTGAAATGGAAAAAATATCCCAGGCATCCATAAAAATGAAACAAACGTTAGTCAATAAAAGTTTAAGGTCCACCAGAATGCCTGGTCACATCTAAAAATCAACAACAGTGCCCAGACCTTTCATGAACTGTACAACAAAGCCATGATATTTATCAAATATTTGGTCACATTTTACTACCTTCTGACTTCATCAGATTTGTAGAAACATTTTTATTATTATTATTTTTATTTTTTTAATCAGATACCTGTATTGCACTAATTTATTAATTCACCTCAAAAGCTCGGTTAGCTGGAAAAAGATAAGTCTTCAATTGTTTGTGAAATAAAACAAGAAAAAGCAAAGGCTCCCTCAAAGCTGATGTTAGTTAATTCCACAGATGAGGACAAGTGAGTGAAAAGATATGGAAACCACACATCTCTTTTTGGTAAGTTCGGACAAACAACTGGCCAAAAGGGGCTGATGTTAAGTTTGTCCTGGTAAGATTAAGTGAGAGTGGAATGCACAAGTCTGCAAGGTGGCTCGGTGCTACACCACAAGGTGCCTTGTATACAAGGACATCAACATTAAAGTGGACCCGAGCTTGAAAAAATAACCGGTGTAGTAATGAAGACAATAAGCCTGTAGCTGGAGATCTTAACCTCTTCGCTGCGGATGACGAGAACCTCTCGTCATAAAATTGTAATCCCATACGCGGATGACGAGTATGTCTCGTCATAACTACAGTTCACGCCCCTGTGTTATAAATGTTGCTCAGCGTGTTGGAATACAATGTCATCGCGTATTGGAATGATGAAAAATAATAAATGAAAAATGAAAATAACATTTTATGCGGTAAATGGCGTAAATATTTTTTATGAATTCATTGGTCTGACGTTAAATCTGCTCAAGGATGTGAAAAAAACATATCTGCAGTTTCAACTTGATGTTGTGAAAGCATTGATTACTGGTGGACAAGCAAATGAAGTTCAAGATGAAGTAGATGATGACAGAGTTCGACTGCTTGAACGACATTTTATCATGCACATCCCTCCGACCAACAAAAAACATAATCCAACTAAAAGGTGTCGTGTATGCCATGTTCGCGGAATTCGGTGAGAGAGTCGGTTTTATTGCACTCAATGTCCTACAAAACCTGGACTGTGCCTGGAAAATGGACGTTTCAAGAGATATCATACTGAAGAAAACTTTGAGGAAGAGGAACTATGAATAACTGATAGTTTTTTTGTGTTTTCCAAACGTCATTTAGTTGTTCCATAAAAAATTTTTTCTTAAATTTTACATGACGCGTGACGTAATAAACACTAGCCGCAGCGAAAGGGTTAAAGTAAGCTTAAAAAGAAGGCAAGCAGCTGCATGCAGTACTGATTTAAAGGAGTCATAAAGGCGACAAGGAAAAGAACTGAGTATTGAACTGCAACTCTGATATTATGAAAACAACAATTTTTACCTACATTTATCAACTGTGAATAAACTTTGGCTTTTTTAATTGGTACCCAAATTTAGGTGCTCCAATATTATTAAATTAATAAATTGGTGAAAATATATTGCACTGTTGGAACTCCTCGAATTATGTCCAAATAAAGCAAAAAATGAAGACATTAAAATAACAGAGATAAAATTACAAATTTTACAGCTATGAAATTTATCCAGTTTTCAGTTTTCAGCAAAACCTTTTGACTCTGACTAATATACTGACAGTCAAGATTTATGTCAAAATCTTGAAGCTGTTAACCGGGGCTAGGCAGAGATTGACAATGTCCTTAAAAAAGATGAAAATTAGCATAAAGCAAAAGTAATGCAAAACAGACGGATGCTCTGCAAAGAAGAATAAGGACAACAAAAACTTGGGGTAAACAAGAAAGGATTAGGTTGGCAGTAAAAGAGACTTAGACAATGAAGTCAAGAATAAATAGGCCAGTGAGAGTTATAACTGAAAAATGTAGGTACGTACGTAATACATACATACAAACACACATATAAGAGCTTTGTAGAATGGATTTAGGATAAACTAAAATTTTAACACAGTTCTCAAAACTCATAGATAAGAAAATGAGAAGCACATAAAGGAAGTGGTTTGCTACAGAGATACATACAAACGGCAATGAATATAAAATAATAAGGGAAACATCCAAAAGTAAAGAACAAAGAAGAAATATAAAATGGAGTGTATAAATGAAAAGTACAGGAATAAACTGAATAGAATTAACAGGATAAAAGAAAAGAAATGCAAGAACATTACTTAAGTAAAATAGAAAATCAAATAAATCAAAGAATAGTAGCAAAAACCAAGTAGACACTAGGAAACAGCTGGCACCTTAGCTGGAATCAATCCATGGAATGTTGTTCTCTTGTTCATTCAGAAGAAACTCTTTTTCTTCCGACACGCTGACGATCCTTTTGCCACTGCCACGCTCCAGGTCTCGGCAGAAAGGCCTTGACATGGTCACCAAAAGCAGCACCAGAACTGCGATCACCAGAATTGAAATGATCGGAATAACAATCAACAGGATCATCTTCAATCGACTGTCTGGTTGAGAAGGCTCTGGAGGTAGTTTGACACACCTGTGATCATAAGTAAGGTGGTGCTGGGCAACACACTCAGAACACTGATCCTCACCTGGGCCCCAGCAATGCACGCAAGAAACATGGCACTGTTCACAGAAAGACACATTTTGAGCCGATTCACCTGAGGCTCCAGTCCTTTGGCTTGTTCCGTAATACGCTCTTGGGCAGACCTTGTAGCAAAATGGCTTCAAAAGAAACTCGTCTGCTGAACAAGATACTGTAAATAAAGAAAATAAAAAACATTCGTCTTTTGCTAAAGATTAACAACTTTAAAAAATTCAAAATACATGTACAAGGCAAAAAGACTCCAACTTCAGTTACACGAGCATCAACTGTCCACACAGTCGAACCTGTCATTTGTTAGAACTCTAACATCAGTTAGGCTAGCAAGAAGTGCTTTCAAGACGTACTTAACAGGTGCTATAAAAATGCCCACATACATACATATACACACACATACTTAAATACATTCATGCAGACATATATATATATATAATTAAATACATACTGGTACATATGTATGTATTCATACATACATAATTATACCCATATAAATGAACATATACATACAAGTGCGCATTTATACGTACATAAATACACACGTAAAAATGCCATACAAACACACACATAAATATATACACACAAACGTACAACCACCACCATCAACATCATCCACCACCATCCTTAATATTCAAAGTGCAAACCTTCATCCGGCTGCAGGCGTCTGCGCTGACTCTCCGAGCGACTGAGTGGATCTGTGGCTGTGCCATATAAAACCAACGTCCAGTTCTTCAACATTGCTACAAAGATCCACATTATCCAAACTAATTCATCTCCATCTGCTTATTATGCACATAAATTTGTGATTACACTTACGCATAACTTAATAGCTACATGCTAGTTGTAGACGCCCCTCTGTAGGCATGTGCATCTGGATATTTGTATAGCACCTTTTAGGATGACCTGCTTGAAGTGCACTACACGAGTGCTTGCTTGAAGTGGTGTCATCTATAGTATCCTATTTGAAGGTATGCTAGATAAATGCACTGTTACATTATGCCTACAGGAAGGCATTTTGTAAAGCAGGAACAATCAGATCAGGAACATAATCAAATCCTACCGACGCTGTCTCCGTTTTTGGCTTCAAGCAGCCAACGCCCTCTGGGCGACTCCCCCCAGTTGTGAGTTGTCATGAAGGGCCATGCATTGAATCCATCCGATGAACTGTCACGGCTTCTGCGGTTCAGCAGGATGGAGCGCGTCCCAGCCGGAGAGGTCAGGTACAGCTGGATCTGACCACGAACTGATGTTGAGAGCGTTATGACTGCTTCAACGTGCTCCAGGAAATTCACCTCCGAAATCGTGCCTTTGCAGCCGTTCGTGTCCAATGTGATCTCGATGAAGCCGTTAATGGGAATACTTCTGAAAAATGAAGAAAAGGACCTTGGATAATGTTCTTGGTAGCAAAACTCAAAAACTATCACCATTAGCTAGTCTATGGATTGAAATACTCAGCAGCAACATATTACAAATATTTTGATCTTCCCACCAACAGTGTACTCATTCACAGCTGAGCTCACTAAAACCAGCTCATAAAACAGAAGTCTAGAATTAGACTTCTATCTTCACAGGGATTTGAATCCTTGACCCCTGGGTTGACAGTATTTCATGCTAACCACTAGACTATCGCACACCCTTACTGAACAGTTACATCACTTATGTTGGCAAAGATGCTTTTAGGAAGTGCTGTGTAAAAGTCCTGATAAGAAACCAAACAACATACATAAATGTCATACATAATGTCATAAATACATACACACATACATACATATATACATAAATAATTATGCGATATTTCTTACACTCCATTACATTCACAATGCTATGACTGTGCATTACAAATTTTTGTAGTCATCATAATAATAATTATTATTATTCTGATTTATTTTTTCAGACAAGGATTGACAAGACTGTCACCTGGCAGTGAAGTTTGCGGCTGGCACTTCGCATCTGCGCTGTTCGGGGACGTTTTCCCAGGAAACCGCTTGCTCCACCATCGCACTGGCATCCATCAGACCAAAACCAAAATGATGACTGACTGCATAACAAATGCAACAACAGAAATGAAATACAATTTATTTCTCAGATGACGACCGATCTTCGTAAGCAGTGCACAGTAAGTCACACTGGAACTTCAGCGAGTGTGCCACTTGCTGCTGGAATCTGTGCCTTAGTACTTGAAGCAAAGTAAGAACATATTAACTGCATTTACTTACATATCTCCACAAAGCTCTCACGCTCAGATAAAATGCAATACTAAGCAATAATTGTATATACAACTGCAAATACTAATTGCACAAACAGTGCTATATAAAGGTAACAATACAATAACAACCTAATAACGGTTAAGTACTTATTTTAAATACATAAACATTGCATGTAACATCTCTTTACAGCATTTAACTAACTACTGCATTTACTTATTTTACGTATCTATTACATATCTATTAATACAATATTAAGCTTCAGACAGCCTTTTACGAGGAGCTATGTAAACGTCTGGATTAACTTGTTAACAATAAAATTAAAACTGTGCTTAAAATACATGCACAACATGCAACTAAGCTACTGCTGTAAGGAAGACTACCTTTCCTTCCAACACCATTCATGACCCAGTCATCTGCCACAAGATCGCCGACATGAGATGTCAAAACCACGATATGCTGCATGTCTCGCCACGTCAGCAGAGGGCTAAAATGACAATAATAACCAGAAAGTGTTCAAAACAAAAGTCTTCAAATCAAAACCACAATAAGCCAAAAATCTCGTCATTTGAGCAGAATTCTAAATTCAAAAAAATTATAACCAGAAAACCACAATAAGCCAAAAATCTTGTCATTTGAGCAGATTTCTAAATTTAAAAAATTATAATCAGAAAGTGTCAGATTCAGAAAGTCTTTATGTCAAAATCGCTGATATTTGAAGCTCGGACACAGAAATTAAAGGCAGATGCATTTTTAAATCTGCGAGTGTGTCACCTAAGTGACTTGCAGTGAAATCCAGTAGCTTACTTTGCTTCAAGTACTAAGGCACAGATTCCAGCAGCAAGTGGCGCACTCGCTGAAGTTCCAGTGTGACTTACTGTGCACTGCTTACGAAGATCGGTCGTCACCTGAGACAAACACCCAGAAAGAACAACCAGTTAAACCGCTTCTTCTTTCAGACGTTCTTCAGAGGCATCATATAAACGTTCAGATACATATATACATACATGCATGTATATACTGTACCATTACATACATGCATGTACCTACTTCTATTATTACATCTCTATAGCACCATATCACTTCACGATGACAAAGGCCTTGATTAAACTGCATATCACAGAATATAATGTACAGTAGTGCAATTTAAGGTAATGTATTACATGATGCACATGCAATATCGTCTTTTAGTCTATGACACATATACCGTAGTCAATCAGTCATGTTATGACGTAGTTAAATAAACACGTAGTTTTGTATATATGTATGCATGTGTGTATGTATGTATGTATGTATCTGACTATTTATATAGTGCCTTTTAAGAATTTCACAAATGCGCTAAGTAGTAATATGTAGTCTCAGTCTTGCACACATGTATACCCACACAGTCTTGTAGCTAAGTATTCATGTAGTCGCACTGTCTTGTAGTTGCATGGTTAGCCAGGTAATCTCACAACTGACAGTCACATAATCTTGTAATGAAGTACTCTGGTAGTCATGCTGTCTCATACTTGAGTTCCTTTCTCTCCCCCTCACAGTGTTCTGCAGGTGCCTGTTTAACAGTGATTTTACTTTTTCAGGTCGGAAGCACCACTGTTGAGTTTATCCTCTAAGAGGTGCTTTATAAATCTCAAATTACAATTACAAATTACAATTACAGTAGTCATGCAGTCAGTCTCATAGTCTTGTAACTCACAATCTGCCGATCAGACATGGATCCGCTGCTGTAGGTTGTTGCTAGGGTGGATGAACAAGCTTCTGAATACCATGGCACTGCACCATGCTCTGTTGCACTGCTAATTGACAGAGTGAAGAGGCTGTTGGTGTAGCCATCGCAGTTGCAGCTGTCTTCATCTCTGCCGCCATTGCCAGAGGCCCAGACGAAAACCGAACCAAGGCCGCGACGACCCTGTGCAAATTAACACAAGACATGTAAATAGTCAGAAATAAGAAGGTTAAGTAACTGCAAAATCAGAGTTAGCATAATTTAAAAAGTTAGAAAATTTAAAAAAAAATAATGTGGCAAACAAGCATTCATGACAGGACCTCAAAGAAGTCTCTATGTTGAACGAACGTGTTTCAGTTCTTGTGCAGAAAGAAACTGTGGCTGATGTGTCTCGGAATAGAAATCTTGAAAAGACTCCTTAAAAGTGACCAGAATATATTACATGCGCAAATTTCAGTTGTTTGCACGTTGGACTGTCGACCCAGAGATCTGAGAGAATGGTACTTCAGGAGATACTTCAAGAGTTCTCTTCCACTAACACCCTCTAAGTGAACTCAGCAATAAAACGAGTACATCAACCAAACTTTGTTGGTGGGAAGATCAGACATTGGGGGAGAGGACATGAGGACTATACTCAAGTGCCAAGACTTCATACCCATGGCTGCTTCTCTGGATTAGCTTCAGGGACAGTCCTTTTCTACACAACACTGCATGACACTGAGTTAGGTAGGTTAGATATTAAGACACTTGGTCACTTGATCACTGACCATACTAATGCCATCGGCAAAGGCCTTTCGAGCAAGAGGGCCGGGTCCATCGACTGTCCGTCCGTCATCATCTGGACCCCAAGAGGCACTGTAGATGTCGATGTGCTGTGGATTGAGGCTGAGCGCTTGTGCTTCCACTGCATCCGTAACCTCACCATCCAACATCCGGACGCCTGCAGCAACAACAGGCAGTCAACCTCAGCATCCGATAGCAAATGAAAGTTTCAGTTTGAAATAAATGAACTTAGTTAACCAACGACTTCAGCAAGCTCAAGAGAACAGTGCAACGTTCAGTCTAAAACAACAGTTGCAAGGAAAAAACAACACCCGTCAACACAAGACAACGTTAGCAAGATGAGGAAGACATCAGTAAACTGAAGACAACATCAATATATCAAAAACAACAGTCATGAAGAAATCAGTAATAATGAAAATCTTCAAGCTTAAAATACATTAGTATGTCTATATGTAGCTAGCCAGCTAACCTCTGAACCTAGACCAGAAATCTTTTAAAATGAATTCTTGATAATAAATGTTCATTGGATTTCATTGTAATAGGGAAATTTTTACACAAGAACCACTTACAGGTACAGAAAACTACTTAGAGATGAAAAACCTACTGAGAGGCACAGAAAACTACTGAGAAGTGCATTCAAAGACTAACCACCAATTTTAGCATTGTATGCTATTCCAACACTACAGATGTTGTTGTTGGCCTGTGCAGCCACTTCTCCAGCACATCGAGTTCCATGTCTGCATTGAAGAAATCACAAGCACATGTGATATACAACTACTTTCACATGAACAGTGATTTATAACGCCTTTCATATATATAAAAGGTACATGTGCAATGGAAACCCAAATGATATACCGAATCACCTTTTTCCACATATCCCAACACCACAAAATGGAAACTGCAATAAGTTTTTATCTTTAGCAATGTTATAGCATCTTTTAATACCTAACAAAAGTGCTGGGCACAGGTATAGCTGACAAGAGTTCCAAAAGAACGACAAGTTTGCCTGCACCACTAAGGTACAAACTCATACCGCTTATGAATATCCATTGTTGCTATCATTATGCGAGCATTTATAAAGAGCCACTACCTAATGGCTAAGCATCCAGCGATGGAGCTAAGCAATGGTGCAAGAAAGAGTTTTGTTTTTCAACTGGACTCACCCAAGATTTTGGCATGGACACCAAATTTGCTAAGCAGCAACCAACTGATGCCTTGAGCATTTCTATGTTCTATAATGGCGCTATAGAAGTTCTCAGATTAGATCAGATTAGATAAGAAAGTCCTTACACATAGTGACCATCTCAGGGGAGGCTCAAAGTCACAATCCACTTTACAAGACTCGACTGATAAGCCAGTGGGTCACCTGCATGTTCGTCAAATGAAAACCCCAGGGATAGACATATCTGCTAAACTCTAGATGCAACTCCTATTCTAATCTAATGACTTTTGTAGCGCCATTATCATAATGGCACCAGTTGATGGTTGTTTCAAGAGAAACTGTAGTCAACAAACATATTCTGTTGGAGAAGTCTGGATAAAATCCAACAGATCAGGGAAACCAGAAGTCAGACATGTCTTGGTTTAATCTCCCCAAGATTTGACTAACATCAATTTTCACAGGTGCCAGCTGGAAATTCCGGAGGCACCCATGAGATCTAACAAACACGAGCTTATTTTCATGTCCTAATGGAAAATCCCTGCAGTATATAACTAATACATCTCTGATTTCAAGTACATCCAAACCTGTCGGACATACCTGTTTTCATTTCTGTCATCATAGCGTGGCTGAGGATCAGAATCATGACCATTCACATCGTAGCTGGCTTTCGGGTCCTAACACAACACAGCTTAACTCATCAAATGTAATTCTCAATATCAAAAAAATTAAATGAATACTGGAATTAAAATTTTTGTACGGTAAGCACGCAAATTGTGCATTAACCATATGCATTTGTCACCAGTAGTTCTCAGAGGTGTGGTCCTTGGTAATCAAATATACTGGCAACGCATGATTCTATCTTCTGACAGGTGGAATCAGGCATTGTGAGAATGCTTACAACTCTTCAGAAAATCTTACACGAAAGGACCAAATAAATGTTTGTTAACACAAGCATCTGGTTATTTATTTAGTGCCTTTTCAGAATCTCTCAAAGGCACTAACATGTTTTGCATTGCAAACGTTATGAAATGCATTACTTACTTACTTACTTATAACTGTAATCACTCCAGAGAATCTTGCACAGGAGTGCTATAGAAATATTTAGCAACATCATACTGCATGCGTTATGTAAATTTAATCTAACGCACAGTCAATAGAGAAACTGTATCTCATGACTATAAACTGAATTCCAGCTACTTTACACTACTAAGCGTGCTCTTTACATGCAGTGTAATTAAAGTCTCACACATCCTATATATGGGCAGAGCAGAGATGCTAATTTCCATTTCTTAGGTCCTAGCAGTTTTTGCATTTTTGGGTAAAATTGTCAAAGCATTGTACTATTCGTAACTTGACCAGCACTTAATACCAGTAAAGAACTATTCACAGTAACACTTACATAGTTTTGCTGCAGGTCTGGATGATCTTTTTCAATTCCATCATCAAGTATGGAAACAACAACATCTCTTCCACTTACGCGCCATTTTTCGTAGGCTGGCAATAAATTGAGATCCTTATTGGAACCACGATTCTGAAAATAATCAAGCACTTAATTCCTTTCAAAGTGTCCTAAGTACTTAATACATTTCAAAGTGTCTTAATTTAATCATTAATACTGTCTTCTGATTATTTTCCTACTTCAATATAATATCCAAACTAATGTATACTAGTGATAACTAAAGTGCTGCTATCATAATGCATGGGTATCAACTGACAGTCATTTCTAAACAAAACTGCATTCTGAAATCACAATCCATAGGACACAACTGTCAAAATCCAAGAAACCCAGATACTGGAGTGATAAGCAATTCAAAATAGAAGAGATTCATGATCGTAAACTCGAGATTTCTACAGCATCCAATGAAATCTAAGTTGCGGGAACCAGCATATTCACAGGTGTTCAGTCAAAACAAAATTGATTGCCAGAAGGGTTCCGTTCCAGGTCAAGATCCATCCAAGGGTCAGGAAGACATGTAGGCAGACAGTCAGACAGCCAAAGTGAGTGGTGTTTGGAATTGGACCTGCAGGATACATAAGGGGATAAGATTTTTGGAAAAGTAATGTTTTCAGTTTTGAGTCGCAGACCAGCGCAGAAATTGCAAGAGGTGAAGTGATGGTGAGTTCGTATGATGAATCAGATAACTGTCATAATTCTGGTCGAAGTTTATTCCAGAGAGGTGGAGCAGCTGTGGCTATGCAGTGATTTCCAAATTTTAACGATGAGGTGACAGAAGGGCTAAGAAGTGTTAGGGCAGAAGAGAAGCGGGTTGAACAGAGTGGTTGGATTGTAAATAACTCACAAAGATGGGAGGGCTGGAAGGATTGAAATGTGTTATAGTTATGTGATAGGACTTTGTTCTCATGACAGGAGAACAGAGTGGTTGGATTGTAAATAACTCACAAAGATGGGAGGGCTGGAAGGATTGAAATGTGTTATAGTTATGTGATAGGACTTTGTACTCATGACAGGACTTTGTACTCTATTCATTCAGGTGTTTTAAGCCAGTAAAGAGATTTGAGAATAGGAGTGACGCAGTGGTGTTTGGGGGTTGGTCGCAACACAAGCGAGAGCATTCTGGACTGCATGAAGGCAGTTTATCTGGATTGTGGTAGAGATGAGATTTTGTGGACTATGCAAACTGAGCCAAAAATGTGCAGCTATCTTATCTTATCTAATCATTTTTATATTGCAACTAAAAATTATATTTTTCCTACCATGTACCACTGCTTTGGCCACTCTGGGTCTTGAAAATACTTATCATCTCGCTTTACTCGTCGCTTGGCTACCTGCTGCTCTAACCACTTCACCTGCCAGTCACAAACATGCATAAACTTTAAATAGAAGTGTTGTGACTCAGACTAAACACAGAAATGATGACACTGATGTGTCTACTTATCCAATGTATGTATGTATGTATATATGTATGTATGTATGTATGTATATATGTATGTATGTATGTATATATGTATGTATGTATGTATATATGTATGCAGGTATATATGTATGCAAGTATGTATGTATGCATGTATATATGTATGCATATGTTTGTATGTACGTATGCATGTACACACTAAATATAGGCCCTTTTAAGTATCTCTCGGTCTTGAAATAACACATAAACACTAATCAATGGTTACCACTAAGTAACAACAACGCACGCATGCCAAAATCTGGGGGAAGTGCTGTCAAATTCGAGCGTGGGAAACCAAGGAGACAGAAAAACTGCACCGAAGGAATCCAATTTTGAAAAAACAAGTTTTCACCCTCGATGCTAAGGCCATCAGTCAGTGGAACAAATATGCATAAGCTTGTAAGTATGTAACCATATCCAGTAACAGTAGTCCATTTGGTAGATGTAATCCAATAATTAAGGGTTTCTGCCTGCTAAGCAGACTCTGTGTAAAAAGTTGTTTATGCATACTTGTCTTGTGCTTCAGATTCAGGTTTACAAGCCTTGCACGAGTAAAACAGTGCAATAAATAAATAAAATAAATAAATAAACTGCTATATGTGATCCAGTTCATTTGTCTTTTCCCTCATAATTTTACCAGAAAATGAAAGGGAACACATGCCAAGAACTTGCGATAATTATTGAATGATGCCGTCTTTATCTTCTGAGCTGTGATATGGCTGTTTTCTCACATATATTAGGGAGTTCATACATACATGCATCATGTTCATGCATACATTCACTATCAAAATTCACATATACGAAAAACTTAATTTTCAATTTTATTGTTATTATTATTAGGCCTATTATTAGTGTTGTTGTTGTTGTTATTATTATTATTTGTGAACTTTGTTATGTACTGACAGGAAGTTTTCACTTATTCCATAACCTGTCATCACTTTGGTCTCCTTTAAGCTTAGGCTATATATATATATATATATATATATATATATATATATATATATATATATATATATATATATATATATATATATATATATATATATATATATATATATATATATATATATATATATATATATATATATATATTAATTTTCATGTTGGAAATGACCAACAGATTCAGTTTCTGGTGATAGCTCTCCATGTGGGCTGCAACATTAATTACCGGTTTTGGCTTTGACATGTGTTTAAGACCAATTTGCATAGTAGTTATTAATTACCAGTTGTATCTGAACAAATAGTACTCAGTGAGTAATTGTTGCACTTCAATTAAACTGTATTGTGATATTATGAGAAATATCTCTGTGTAATTAAAAGTTGCAAGTCAGTTGTATTGTATTGCTATCTTATAACTTAATTTACAATTTTTCAGTTTAATAAGTTAACTTACAGTTTGCCTTGTAATAATTTGAGGTTTGTTTTAAAGTAACTTAACAGCTTCCCTAGTAAGATAACACAGAAGTTTTAGAAAAATTAGGAATAAACACAATAAATTTGTGTTTTAGCTGGACACTGTCTCACAGATATCTTGAAAAGGTTCTACAAATTTACTGAATAAATTAATGAAACAGGTTTACAACCATAGATATGCAGGACAGTCCTTACTTAAATCAGCAGTCATTACGATTTCCACCAGTTCTTAAAAGTTAATAACGATTGCAAGCACTGATAATTCACAGACCTTTGGCTCTAGTTTAAGTTGTTCATGGTAGCTGTCAGTTGGTGTCAAAGATCTTCGGGAAACTTTTCTATGTTGAAAGTGATAATGGTTGGGTAAAATCTTAAAGAATGGACAAAAAAGATAATAAATTTATGCATTTCACAATAAGAAAACACTTGAAAAACTTAAGAGAATTAAAACCACAATTTTGTAAACAGCAGACTGCTGATAAAAAAGCAACATCAACACCTGATTAATTAGCTAAACCATTTAATGTAAAAGAAACTAAATTTTAACATAAGCTAAATTTCTGCTCTCAAGTTTTGGTGCTATAAAATGCTCATTAACGTTAAATAAAATGATAGGGTGTAAAATAAGTAAGCAATATAATTAGCACGTTTAAAGAGAAACTATTCAGAAGCATACCATGTGATTTGTAAGAATTAGGGCTGTAAAAATTGTAGGTTTTATCTGACCTTACCATAATTGTGTGTTTGCCTTTCACCACTGCATCTAGGGTTTGAATGCAGCAATAAAAGATAACTGAGTAATTCCTTGTCACAAAAGGCTGATTGCTGTTGTAGTGTCTGCGCTTCAGCTGAAATATCTTTCAACCTCAGAACCACTCCTCTGTGGGCTAATGTTGATAGTGGCATGTAATAAATCAGCAGTTACCTATCCTTACTTTACCTTAACAGTGTGTTGAAGCCCACTGCCTTAAGACTGTCTTGTTTGTGTGGGGCTCTTATGCTATAAGCACCACTGATAGTTTGTTCCAGAACAGGTGCTATATAAATATAAAACAATACAACGCTTTACCCCATTTTGCCTTACATTACCTTACCTTATTTTAGGTAATCTGGCAGATGTGACCAGTTAAGTCTCAAGAATATGGCCACCGCAGATTGTTAGGGAAAACTGAGTGCTGCATGCCCAGTGCAATCACCAATATTCCTTGGTGTTAACCCCGAGCGTTAGTCAGGTCCGAAATTCTATGTAAAAGTGGTTAACCCCGAGCATCACTTAGAAAGACAAGAAAAAGAATGAGTATATCTGACAGATATTGGGAGTGGCATGTACATCTGACAAGGTACAAGAAGCCAGGTTTAGATGGTATGGCCATGTGATGAGGAGAGAGGAGGAAAACTGTATTAAAAAAATTATGAGAGCAGAGGTTTAGGGATGCTGCAGTCGAAATGGTTGTATTTTCAGACATTCGTTACAATGCTGTGACAGTTTGGCCAACACCAATTGTAACCTTGCCAGCTCACAGCATCAGTGATGACCTTTGCATTCGTGGGATAATACTTTTAGTGCAGAACAGAATAAAGATGCAAAATTTATAATTTATATGTACTACACAGCCTGTGATAAATATTTGCCACCTGCTGTGACCAATGTCAACCAAATCTGGGCTGCAAGATAATCTAACTCTTTGTTATGACATCTTCTGAAGCATGGCAATGTTATCAACGTGGGATTTGAACTTTTATTAAAGTTGATATTTAAAGTAGTATCATTAAACTTTTACAAACTTACCTTTACTTATCTTTTAAATTAATTACCATTGAATGCATGTGTGTAGACTTGTGTAGTTTGTTGAATGTGTGCATTCAATTATGAGTGCTATATACCCAACAACTGTTGTTTATACACAACAATACCTGCTCATATTAAAAATTTCAAAAACTGGAGTCGAAAAAACAGTTAAGATGAAATTCAGTTAGCATGTATTGTTAACAATAATTCCCTGCATTTCAGCTTCAGTGATTTGCACTGTAACTCAGATCATATCCAATGGATGGTGAGCCTATTCTAATCTGGAAAACTTGGAAAACAACATCTTTATGCATTCAAACTTAGAAAATGACATTTTTGTCATCTAACAAAATTTTGTGTGGCACAAATAAAAGTACTTCTAAGAACTTCTTGCATAACTCTATTACTTATTTTTATGCCAGAATTATTGGCACTGGGTGTGCAGCAGAATATCTTGCAGTCTGTGGTGGCCATATTGTTGAGACTTAGCCAGACTTAACTGGTGCCTCACCTTAACTCTTAAATGAAATGTGCAGATGTAACAAGTTAACCATGGGTAAACAGCACAGGTCATCAGGCAGCTCAGTCCAGTAACAGATCTGGTGAATGAACATGATAAAAGTGGGGTTCAAAGCTCAACTTTGGGCTATGCTTAGCAACTAATACTATAAGTACATAACCTACTTCAGGTAAGCATAATAGATAATTAGTACAGTGTACCTGGTCTAGATAGACAAAGCCATGTTTCTCGGCCAGTCGTTTCGCCGTCTGTACACCGCCCTCAATATGTACTGCCCATGTATTCGTATAATATTCTCCAAAGCAAGTTGAAACAGTAGCAGTGAAATAAAGGAACGTAGGCAACCACTTCATTCTGCTCGTCGTTCTCTAACTCTCCCCAAATCTACGCCAAGTCGGTTGTAGAAATCGTGTTCGATGCTTCATAAACATGACACTTGCTGTGGATTCGTTAACTGCAATCACAAGTGCAGTTAACTTTGATTTATCATGTGATAATATATCATAGTGAATAAAGAAGTCACAACAATCGTAATTTACGAATATATTGTCAAGCCCTGTTCTCGCTATCCGAGCGACAATTTCCGTTTTTCGTTTCAGCTTAAAGTCGTAATTGCTGTGAATTACTGCTACTGTAAAACTAATTTTGCATACAAAATACCTCGGATTTCAACATGTATCACACTGACGAGGAATCAGGAAGTGAATAGAAAAGGAATCAATTCGCTTAAAACGCACTGATGAAACACGTCTTCGGATCTAACAACTTTAGTGATGACAGAAAACCCCTCCCGTATCTGGTGATTATTAAGTTTTTCTTGTTTAAAATTTAGATCTGAAGTGTGAACAGGAGAAAACACATGGACAAACAGCGTCCAGAACTCGATGTCAACAACACCGACAAAACGCGTCATTTCCCTAACGCTATTCAATTCTCCTTGGCATTGAGTCAATCGCACGTGATCAACTAAGATTGATGCTGCGGTTCTCACTGATAGCATAACCGCGGCGTTCACACAAGACAAGCTTTCTTATTTAGCCTAGTGCAATTTACATATTAACGGCATTACGCTATATTTATTAACAAGGACTATATGTTAGAAGTTGCAACTTGTAGAAACAGATAATAATCAGTATGATTCATCTCTGTACCACAGTAAATTAAGGGTATCCACGCTACAGGCAAAATTTAATCAATTAAAATGTACTTTTACAAATGTCAATAAACTTAATAGTTAGAGCATGTGTGTTATCGAAAGCATACAAAAACAACACAAATGTTCCGTTCTTCCATCCATCCCTTATTCACCCACAATCATCTGCCTCAATCGTTATCGTAAACTCTCGATATCTAAAGCTCCCAATTTAAGCTAAGTCGCAAACCCCTCCACGACTTTTCAGACGCTCCATTCAAAACTAAAGAACCAACTTTTCAAGAAATCTTACCCTGATCCATCATTGAAATGAACAGGGTCGAGGCTATACGGACGCTATTGTACAAAAAAACGTGTACAAAAAACTCAATCGCCTTCCCATTTCTCTCAACCTAAAGATGATCCACTGTCTTCCATTCCCTCTTGTCTCTGTCAACTAGAACTTAACTGGTCTTCAAACGATATAATTGGACAATTAGTTGTTAATTTTTTATAGTTTAGTAAGGCATTTCGAAAGCCCGTTTCGATCGTGTAGTTGTTAGGAACAAGGTTATCGGTTTGGTTCTGGAAGTGGGGCAATGTAGAAATAGAGATGACTAAATAATTAGATCGTTTGGCTGAGGGTCTGTGAATGAGCACGTTTCCACGCTTTAGCTTTTTGAGTGCTGGAGAAATTTAAGATAACGATCACGATCGAAAATAACGCGCTACATAAATCACATGAGGGCGCCAGCGATCGTAGCTAGGCAACATGATGCGACCTTTTGGAGTCTAATGAAATTAAAAGTACTGCTTAGAAATTGATGCGTTAGAGTAATTTACGAATACTGAGTGATGATATTCCGTCAGTCCTTATTCCCCAGACTTACCATTATTCTGCAAGGCCATCTGATTGTCTTTCTGTGGTCATACCTTGGGCTAGAACTGTTCTGGGTAAACGAGCATTTTCGGTTGCTGGACCAAAATTCTGGAATTCCCTCCCTGTGTCTGTTCGTTCTGCTCAGTCGCTTCTGTTATTTCGTTCTCAGCTTAAAACGTACCTGTTTCAAATTGCTTATCCACCATAGGCTGCCTCTCTGTCGTGCGGACTAACCTTCTGGGTATCGACCTGATTGTGGCTTGGCTTTGGTGTGCCATCGGTTGATGCCTTGTGCATTAGACACCGGCGCATTAGAAGTTGCTAATTATTATTATTTATTTATTATTATTATTATTTAGGTAGTATTCTAGATTTACTGACTGAGTTTGTACATATAATCATTTTGCTGACAGCTTGTGTATGAAATGACTGTATGAAGAGGGTCGAGGCCATACTGTCTCAATAGAAAAACGTGTGCATTTACTTTTCACATGTATTTAACTGCCGTCGGAACGATCTGGATATGCCATACGCTTGGAAGGCGTTGATTTTATTGTGACTAAAACCAATGTTTAACCAGGGTACAGTGACCTCAGAATCGGGAATTGGCTTCTGGGTTTGAACTAATTATCACGTGTTTGTTCTTTATTTTGATTTTGACTTTATAAGTGTCCTCATTTGTGCACTTACAAACTAGTTCAAAATTCATTAGAGATTTTTATTTGATTTTTCATAGATTCGAGAGGCAGATTCTCGAATGGGGTGCACTGCATTGTATTTTCAATTATACTAACAACTTAAGAAGTTTGAATGGCTTAAATCCTTACAGCTGGGTGACTCACTCATTGAGTTGACTGATGCTGCTCATGACTTGGGCATTGTTTTTGACTCTACCATGTCTCTCACAAACTATGTAAATGGTATTTGTAAGTCATCATACATGTATATTCATGACATATGCAGAATTAAGCGTTATGTCCCCATGTCTTGTAGAATATCCTTAGCTAACACATTGGTCTCCAGTAACCTTGACTACTGTAACTCAATTCTTGTTGGTATCACAAAGTCAAACGTGCAGAAACTCCAAGGAGTTCAGAACTCCTTGGCTAGAGCCATAACAAATACTTAATATATGAGCATATAACCCCTGTGCTTAAATCTTTACATTGTTTTCCTATTCAGCAAAGGATTTGTTTCAAATTGGGACTTACAGTTTGTAAAACATTGAATTCTGGCCAACCACAATACTTAAAATCAGTCCTTATTCCCCAGACTTACCATTATTCTGCTAGGTCATCTGATTGTCTTACTCTGGTCATACCTTGGACTAGAACTGTTCTGGGTAAACGGGTTTTTTCGGTTGCTGGACCTAAGTTTGGAATTTCCTCCCTGTTTCTGCTCGTTCTGCTCAGTTGCTTCTGTCACTTCGTTCTCAACTTAAAACTTACCTGTTTCAAATTGCTTATCCACCGTAGGCTGCGTTTCTATCTAGTGGACTGGCCTTCTGGTTATAGATCTGATTGTGGCTTGGCTTTGGTGCACCATTGGTTGATGCCTTGTGCATCAGAAACTGGCACGTTAGAAGTTGCTAACTATTATTATTATTATTTTCATTTAACTGGAGTGACAGTTGCTCTCAGTGATATGTGTGTCACAGCCTATGGCAACACATCTAAGATTTATTTCTGATAACAGCTGCCATTTTGTGGCTAACTGAACAATCATTAGGCATTTTGGTGTCAGGAAATTAAGTACAGCTTTTTGGCAAATTTGTTTCTCTGGCCAGTGTGACATAACTATTATGTTTTCAAATATACTGTTGATTAGAGTAATATTTAATTCTTTTTGCAGATAATGATTACTTGAAGATAGAAATTCTTATTCTTCTGATTCAGTGGGAGACTCTTATTAACCACACTTACTGGTAAGAAAACCTCATCATTCAGGGTAATACCGTGCTAACCACAGGAATGTTGGCTGCATGATGTCAAAGAGCGTCGTCCAACCAGAGTCCTATGAAAGACACTTGAAGCAGGGCATGGATTCAGCAATTCAGAAGGACTCGGCAAGAAGCTTCAGAAGTCTTGACACTGCTGTGCTGTTGGCTGGGACGGGATGGCATCCAAAATCTCAAATGGTGGGCGAAACTTGGCGAAGTGAGGCAACTGTAGATACAGGTCTTCTGCTGCAGGACCCGGAAACATTTGCCTCGGGTGGTTACAGTCAAACGAAGTCCAGATATGCTGGTGCAGCTGACTTTTTCCCAGCAGAAGAAGCGAATAAAAATGTTTCGGTTTTGCACAGAAGTTCAACTGTGACGTCTGAATCTCGAAAAATCCTTTTGCCTAATGATCGAGACTACTTTCAGACTCCAGCATCATCTTACACCAAACCAGTTTTTGGTCGAGAGGGCGATATTTGTGGAACTGGCAGGTCAGACGTTGAGGAGCTTGACCTTCAAATGACAATGCAGAGGAGGTCAAGAGCAGATTCTGAAATGGGTTATTCTATGGACAGTTCTGGGAACACAACTCTTAGAGATCTGTCACCAAGGACCAATGCCAGTTTGGACACAAAGGTCCTCCTGCGTGATCCAGGTGAGGATTTGGATTGCTGGATGCAGACTGGTCATTATAGATTTGCTCCTGATCAGCACTTTTCTGATGTTGGAAGTGAGTTGGATGAGGACGGTTTGTCAATAGATACTATTGATGATCTAGTCTCTGCAAGAACTGTTGCTAGTCTCACAACGGAGGTCTTGCTGAAGACTACAGAAGAGTTAGCCCAAGTGCTTGGCAACCACAAAACACGAAAAGCAGGGAAACAGGTTGGGGAGTCTTATAAAGTCACTTCTGATCTCCGAGAAACACCCAACCAAGCGAAAGTCAAACCATCAAGTACACATGCAGTAATTCTAGAAGCACAGCCTGTACCTTCAGGTCATGGATTTAAGTCAGAAATCAGTTCAACTGTAAGCGATAAACTGGCTGCTTCCAAACGTTCAGAAGCAAAACCTCCAATTCCGAAGTCTTTCTCCAAGAGTCCTAACATTACAAACAGTCAGTTGTCATCGCAACGATGCTCCTGTGATCTAGATGTTGCTGATCACGATGAAACTAGTCCTGAAACTGGCAGTTCCATTGTTTACAATGGAATAGGAATGAGTAGAAGAGGAACCACAAATTTGGCTGAACGCATAAGGATGGATCAGGCGTTTGCTCGGGGACACGCTTGGCATGACACAGGTGACATCATCAGGACAACTCAATCAGACAGTCTACAACAAATATCCAAGTTCAACCAGGTACAGCGCACGAAAGCTGCTTCAAGGTCAAGGTCAGGAATTTTCAATCCAAGTTCAGTGCTTGACTCGCCACGGTCAGTCGAAACTGATGTTAGCCTTGGTCAGCAGATCATGAGGAAAAGCCAAGAGAACAAGAAGAAAATGCAGCAGGCAACAGCAGATGAGAGCAGTGCATTTTCCCAGTCATTCTTGCATGATGACGAATCAAGCTCTGTTTCTTCACAGAAGTCCACACTAGCTCTCCATGACCAAACTGCAAACAGGTCTGTGAAGAAAAAGAAAAGGAACCGTACTTTGGACAGAGTTCAAGAGGACACACTAGATGCGGCTTTAGGGTTGACTGTTAAAGGTAGCCCAGTACAGTCACGCCCTTTGAGCAGCACTTCGTCTGTGCATGAAGTGACTGCAAATGAATGGATTCGCAGAAAGAAATACAATCCCAGGCAGTCATTGAAAGCTGAAGCTTCTCTCAAGAGGACTGGTAAGCCAGAGGGGAAACTGGTTCAGGGGAGTGGCAATGTCAAGAAATCAGAGTCAAAAGAACAAAATGGAAAAATTTGTGCAGATTCTAGTGCCAAAAATGCACCATCTACTTCCTCTGATGTGACAGATGATGAAGAAGAGGTGATCAATGTTCTATTTCGGCAATAACCTATCACACTAAACCCAACCTGTGTACATTTAGCGAAACACAGTGGAGTTGTGCAGTGGTAAAATGTGCATTGCAAAGACATTCATGCACAATTTCTGCCCAAGTATTTATCAGATTCTAAATTTTACAGTCAGTATTATTTTACTTTTGCAGGATTTATGCAAGTTTTCTTTTACACTGCCCTGTGAATAAGTATCTAAAAATATTAAAGCAATAGTGTCCTAGTTAGCTACATTGGTTAAAGCATATGTCAAGGTTATTCTGTACATGAGGATGCTGGTTTGGATATCGATAGTGTCTATATTTCAGAGATTTGAATCTTGTACTAGCATGGTCTGTTCATGGGGACCTTAAACGGTGTGGCGCCTGTTCAAACAGGCAGCAGTGGTAAAGGGTTTCGCGTGATAAGTTCATTATAAAATGAGCAGGATCCTAGTTGCTATAGAAAAACATGTATATTAACATTTTACCTTTATTTCTGAATTTCGATTAATTGATTTATACATTATGACCTTGCAGTTATTTAGGCATGGTAAACCAGCAGTTAAACAAAGCTTGGAAAGTAAAGATTATTTAGCACTTAGTAGGGCCTGAATGCTATAAATGGTGCTATATGGATGTAAATGTCTGGATAAATTATGTCAGTTTACAGTGAAGTTTTTATTGTGCTTATTGAGTTTATTTTTGTCCTGTAATCTTTTTTTGTAGCTGAGTCCACTTGCAAGAGACTTGTCAGCAGTTTGCCGGCTATCAGCTAGAGTGAAGCTACTCTCTGATGAAGTATTCAAAGCTCTCAGGTTGGTTACCTAGTTTCCAATATGTTGTGCTTTTAAGTCCTTTAGCTAATAGTGTTCATAAAATGCATCTGTTTTTAATTATGGTGGTCTACTGTTTTAAGCATAATGGCATGGTAATGCAAGCGCATCTTTGAAGAATGGTCGAATTGAGAAGGGCAGATGGTATCGCTATTGAGTTAAGTAGCTCATGTTGAAGGTATAGCATTACACAAAAATGTTCAAAGATAGTAGAGCAGAGAGTGGCTGGAAACGGTGGCATATGCTAGAGGCGATATTTTCAAATTCCTTGACTTTTGCGATAAACTGCAGTGATAGATAACTAGCAGGGATGGAGTTAAGCAAGGCTAATACCTCACTTGTCAAGGTTAAGGCCAGTTGACTAATGTACCAGACCTTGAACTACATTCAAACTACATTCAAAAGCTACATTCAGATACTGCTTATAAAGTGGTGTTGCTCTTAAATGGTGTGGCCTTTTCCACTACAAGTCCCTAAATGATTTTGGATGCAGATGAGAAGTGCTAACTAATTGTCTGTGATGCAAGGACCACTAAACATTTGAGGTCACAAACTCAGATGCCAGCAACAAATTGCGAAGGTAATCTACTGTAAGGGTCTTTCTTTCATAATCTGCAAATCTTTTTGTGCGTGTTAATTTCTAGAAGGAGACACGAATTCATGGGAAATGACATTCTTCAAAGACCAAAGCAGACTTCATCAGAAATAGATTCCCTGGAAAATCCACTGCCCGAGTTTTGCTATATTTTTCAAAACTTAGAGGCAGCTGAACAACAAATGTCTGGTAGGAACGTTTTCTTGTCTCAAATGACTGCATTATTATTGGACTAGTTATTTAGCTTCTTGTGCTGGTTTACTCTTTAGCAACTACTAACTGACACCTTGTGTACTACAATTTTATAGCGATGCTGTGGAGCTTCACAGATTAGATTAGATGATTTCTTGCAGTTTCTTTAAGTTTGCAGCCAGCAACAACATATCTGATTAATCTGAAATAGACTGCCTAATAATTTATTAGCCTTTCCCTCCATTCTCTTCTCTCAATGACTGAAGACCATCTTGTTCCATGATCATTTGGTATTGTTGGGTATCGGTTATGAAGATGGTGCAACAGGTTTACAACGTCTCTACTTAAACGGCAGATAAATGTTTTTTGGTGTTTTGAGGTTGTAAGCACAGCTGAGGAGTGTTTGCAGATCAGCCTAGATTAGAATCTGTTGATTGGTTCTACATAAACTGTTTAAAATTTCACATATGGAAATCAGGTTACAATTTCTTTGAACTTAAAGCTAGTATTTTGAAATCAAATATTTAAAAAAATTATTTTGAAGAGTGATGAATATGATTTGTTTATTCTGAATTTGAAACTTAATTAATTATAATTATTTTTCCAGCTACTTTCAAAGCACTTTCTTCACAAAACTAGAAACGAACATTCTTACAAGGACAGTCTCATGCCTTTGAGGAAAGCATTTTGAGGAATACCCGGTACTTAGTGAGGATTCCTTACAAGGAATGCCTTGTGTGGAACATCTTATGAGGAATACCTAGCAAGGAACATCTGTCATAACAGGGAAGCCTTGTGAAGCTCTGTTATCAAAATTGAGACAAGGATTGCCTTTTAAAGATGTTTATGAAGAATATCTTGCAAGGAATAGGCATTCATGAAATGTCTTATAAGGAATGCCTTAGGAATGAAGTCCTTAGATATTTGAACTTGAATGTGTCATTAACGTCTAATGAGGATTGCCACACAAGGAATGCTTTAGGAAGATTACAAGGAATGTCTTGTGATTACAAGGAATACCTTGTCATTTCTTCAACAGACTGTTGAAGAAATGACCTACCTCTGTTATGTGCTGCTTTGAGCAACACTTTTACAATATGCTTCAGAAGGTTCATTGTGTTATTTTTATCAAATCACCACTTCTGTGAAATCATATCCAATATGCACAATAAGATTGATTGCCTAGGTTTTGAAACTCTATATCAAATGTATTATGCAGTCAGTGAATGTGTACTTTGTATAAGTGTTATTTGGTTGTGTAAAAAATTATTTATTAATTATTGCAGGTTGTCTAACTTTTGCATGATACTCGTGTAACGATAGTAATTGTTTGTGTCTGCTGAAGACATTTTCATCTAGAAAATAATAAATTGTGGTTATATCTTTATTATCTTAGATACCTAGGAATTAATACTCTAGAGTAATATTAATCCATCTTTATACATACTCCCAACCTAATTTTCATTCACAAGGGACTATTTCTATCAATTAGAATAATATAATGACAAGAAATAAAACTGACGTAAGATAGAAATTAATACGATTATTGTAGAAACAATTTTCCTCTGTCCAATTGAATCGATGTTGGGTGTGTAAAAAATAATTACCAGCCACTGCTAATTATGAAGCCCAATTTTCCAACAGTTTCATACTGGTTATATCTAATATTTCAAATCCTGAATGTTTGGGCCAAAACCGTCATATTGTTTCAGTCATACAATACTGTCTAGGATAGGTTACACCCGTAGCTGGAGTAACATCTGTGCCTCTGCCAGAAAGTCGACAAACTTGCATCTGTGTTCAAGGACTTTGAAAAAGGAATGTGCAGTTGACAAGTAAACCTTGCAGTAACAATTACAGTTTGATTCTGACTGGATTCTACAGAGCATTTAACATTAAATTACATTACAATTACCGATTGGCATGGTGGCCAACTGATAATGTATTTGTCTTTTGTGTGTGTAATTCGAAGTGTTTGAATCCTGGTACATCATATGAAGTTGACAAACAGTTGATGATATCGACACGTAATAAATGAGTGATTATAATTACCTTACAAGGCCAGACCCTTGCCTCTGGTTAGGTGATTCATGCCGACTAATGAATGTCCCATGACTCTGCTGCCTAATACAACATAACTGATGTGGACTGGTGTGACATTGTAGGCATTTGGAGAGCTGTTGAATTACCAGTGGGGCAGAATCATTCTAGTATTGTATATATATATATATATATATATATATATATATATATATATATATATATATATATATATATATATATATATATATATATATATATATATATATATATATATATATATATGTATATACACATATTAAGCACAGTAAAAAAATCTGCATTCACAGCCAAAACATAATTTCTAAGTCCTAAATAATTTCTCAGTCCTCAATAAAAATAATTTTTATTGATTATTTCCTTGTTCTTTATTTACAGTAAAAAAAT
The DNA here is from genome assembly GCA_964023275.1 of Norana najaformis. NCBI lineage: Eukaryota > Metazoa > Annelida > Clitellata > Crassiclitellata > Hormogastridae > Norana > Norana najaformis. The sequence goes on along the minus strand of OZ029916.1, from coordinate 32,868,107 downwards.
TGTTCAAGTGATACACTGTTAACATCTTCACTACTTAAGTAACAATCATGATGACAACCACCTAATTATTTATGGTTTATGTTACAATACTTCCAACATCTGCATTAAAGAAATTCATACAAGCACTGCCAGAACCATACGTACGTCAACACTATTACCATCTAAAGCTACATTTTTGCATCTCTCCTGAACACAAGCAGACTTTTCCAGATTTAAAAGAGTTTTCTCCTATCAACTTATTTGAGACAAACTCCAGCCAATCGAGGCTCTGGTTCAAGCGTATGAATCTGGGTGTAACGTTGCCAACATACAGCACAATGTTTGCTGATTAAATAAAACCGCATTTATCATCACTTTGACATTTACCACTAGCTGCAAGAATTGCTGCAGTACAATTTTTGCCAATTTCCTAATGAGATTTATGATTATTCAAAATGTTGATTATATAAAATGTAAACAAATTTAAGCCACGCCCTCCTCTGAAATTTAATCTGACTTAACTTGAAATGCACCTTTCGGAACAGAACATTCACAAACAACATGTAGAAATTTATTGGTTTCTGGTCGTTGCAAAGCACTGCATAAATGTGTTTTTCAAATTTAGCACAATATACAAAACTAGAGCATGATCTACTTTTCACTACAGTTCAAAAAAATGTAAATAAAAAATATTTTAACACACCCAGAATCTACCATGCATGCAGTTCATTTAGAAGAGTATAAATTTTGTACACATGTATTGACATACCCAGAGAACGAAAAAATTAGGCTAACAATTACACAATAATATTCAATAAAGTAAAAATGGTTAACAATATTACCAACATCCAGTGTCAGAATTGTTTCAAATTACTGATAGACATAATCAGTTACTGTAAAACGTAATGCAAATAATTTTTCAATGGTATCACCACAAGTTCTGACAACAATTACTATTAGTATTTGCATAAAGTATGCAAGCACTGAGATTGTGAAACATGTAGTCACAAATGCAATTACCAGAGAAAGAACAGGACCTGTCCGTCCTGTTTGACACTGAACTGATTCATTTTTCAGCGGCTCAGTATCACCTCAGACAAATCAGATCTATTATTAAACATGCAGAGATGTGCTGAGAAACATAGAAATACCAAATGAAAATCAACATAAAGAAACAGAAATAATAACAATAAGCAGACTTCAAGAAAAGAAGACATAGGTTGACAGGATCCAGGCCAAACTAGCACATACTGTACTAAGACAATAAAAAAATCGTAAGCCACATTTTGCACTGAAAGAAAAAAACTAGAACCAGCATAGCCTGTAGAAATTCACATATTACAGTATAAAACTCAACGAAACTGCAAATACTCTGCAGAACAAAAACTGGACAAAAACTAATCAGAAATAAAGAAACTGTAAGACAGTGAATGCTAACAGTCAGATGAGGTAACAGGAAGTACAGGACTGGCATCACCATAAAAACATACAAATGCTGGAGTCCTTTCACCTACATAAATCAGCAACCCACAATCCAATACATGGAGACTCATAATAGTATTCAGTTAAAAACCTTTATCAAAACCTGGGCTGTATAAAGATACCGTTGGAAAATCAGAGAGCAGGAAATATTGCATAATTTATAAGCTAAATATTGATTGCAATATTAATGCCTACTTCGTGATTTTCAGAAATCATTAGGCCAACTGAGAACACCACGGACAAAAAACCAGGATAAGAGAATTAAATGATGTAATGAAACTAAAACAGAATATTTCAGTGTAGCATAACATACTTAAGCTTTTACATTATGATCATTAATCAGACATTAAATTATATCCTCCAAATTAATGAATTCACCTACCTCAAAAGCATTGTTCATATGAAAAAGCACATAAAAAAATTGCCTCAGTTGCATGTATGAGGAGTTTTCTTGAAACTACCGGCTAAGAACTTTATTTAGTTGATAATTATGTAATCACAAATACCAACGTAATAAGCGATGCAAAAAGCATTAGGATGCACTGGACACAAATTTTTATGTTGCAACTGAGAAACCTACCTGTATCTCTTCAAGAGATCGACCCTTAGTTTCTGGCAGAAATAACCCAACAAATATGCACCCAGCCAAACAGAATGCCCCAAAAAACCAGAATGCCCCGTATTCGTGCATTGCTTGCGTCATTTGTTGAAATTCCTTAGTAACTACAAACACAAGGACCCAATTAACGCATGTTGCTAAACCATTCACTATACCACGAGCTCTCGCTGGAATGATTTCTGAAGTGACCAGCCACGGAATTGGGCCCCAACCAAATGAGAAAAAGACTACAAAAACTAAGACACTGGTCAGCGACAGCCAACTCAGATTCTGAAATTTTTTTTCTTCGGTTAGATAGTAGTAGACACCAAGTGCAGTTACGCTGAGTGTCATAAAGATACCAGAAAGCAGCAGGAGTGCTCTTCGTCCAGCTCTGTCCATGAGAAGGCAAGACACAACTGTTGCTCCTACAAGAACGGCACCGATGATGATAGTTGGAATTGCAGGGTTCTGCTCAAATCCAGCCGTTTTAAAAATGTTTGATGAGTAGAAGATGACGACGTTTATTCCCGACATCTGCTGGAAGAACATTAGTCCAAAGCTGATGAGCATCGGTTTGTAGATTCCTGGTTTGGCAAAATCCTGGATCTTCATTCCTTCAGTCGACTGCGATAGCAGGTTCTTCTCGATTTCATTGTATTCCTCATCCAGGTTCTCACTGCTTCCAAGCAGCCAGACAAGTGACTCATATGCTTTACCACGTTCTTGCTGCATTATGAACCAACGAGGAGTCTCGGGTATGAGCAACAGCAGCAAAACATTTAGGGTCGAGATTGCAAGACAGGCAACGGCCAGCCAGTTCCAGTTGAGCGGAATTCCAAGCGAATAGACTCCAAGGACTCCGAGTGTAACAAAGAGCTGGAAACCGGCACCAAGTATTCCGCGGCGTTCTTTACTTGAAACTTCGGCGACATACAGTGGTACACAAAGGGAGACCATTCCCATTGCAATTCCAGTCAGGATGCGCCCACAAAAGACCAGGATGTAGTCAGAACCGTAGACTATCATGTACCATCCAATCCCCATAGGAAGATTGCACAACATCATTGTTGTTTTTCGGCCCAAACTCCCCACAAACACTGCCGCAATCGGACCCCCACAGATGGCCCCAACAGCAACCAAAGACCCAAACCAAGTCACTTTCTCTTCATTATGCTGCAGTACTCGTATCAGATCGTCATCGAGTAAAGCAGGATTTGAATATCCCAGTACTAGGCCCATGGATACGGCTCCAAGACAGGCGATTAGAGCCGCTAGGACGTCTTTAAAAACGCTGGATCCACCAGATAAATTCCTTCCTGAATTCTGCACAAGTGGCCGTTCATCACTCGATATACTCGTGCTATCCTCACTGTCCGTGTGCACAATGCCTTCCATTGTACCGTTCGCCAAAATCAAACCTCGCACGGTTATTGTTTTGTGATTTTCTGATAATTAGTCGCAATCGATGCGGATAATTCGTGCCAAGTAATCCGGCGACCAATTGCCGGAACCGAAAACGAAGTATCGTTCAATCGACCAATCTCACAATTATACCGCCATCTTTGAACAAAACATGCGCAATCTCTCCATCATCGTCTAATAAGTTGCTTGATTCGCCAATTTAATTCAGTGTCGGATTTAAAGGAGCTAGGATATAAAAAAGTACGAGAGGCACATAAATTTCAATGGTTCATGTTATACCAGTAAGCATATGCCTCGGCTTATCAGACCACATGATCTGCAAATACATTGGGGGTTTTCCGCTACTGCTCGAAGCATGGTTCGGCCTCTGTTCGGATGCTCTTTGGAACAAGAGCAGCGCAAGTATATTACGCGGGATATGTTCTAAGAAAATTCTCGACCCCTCTATTCCTTTCAGCCTCAGCTCTGCCTAGATAAAAGATTATTATCATTCGGGAGGAGATTTGTGTAACCACACGAAGATGACCTATAACCTGTAGTTGCCTAATTCTTCTGTTCGCAGAAGAATAGTTATAATCTTCGATCAACACCTCAGCTTTTCGTAATCGTAATCCTAATCCCGAGGTTTATACAGCGCCCAACGAAAGTCACGTCATGGGACCAGCTTAGGCCTATTCTCAGGCGCTCAGTCAAAACAAAGCTTTTCTGATCATATCACCCATCTCTTCGTCTGTTTCTTCATGCATAGCCGTGACCTTCGCAGAATCCGCCTTACGCTTGACTTCAAGACTGTATCTATCATCGCCACCTCCATATTAAATGCAAAAGCAGACTACTGCAATTCACTTTCCCTGAATATAGACACCACCCAAATAAACCACCTTCAAGCTATCCAGAATGCTCTTGCTCGTGCTGTCACGAAAACACCATCACATCACTCCTTTTATCAGATCACTTCACTGGCTTAAAATACCTGGACGAATGGAATCCCAGCCAGCACACCCACGTTGGGCCAACGTTGTTTAAAAATTGGCCAAACGTCGGCCAACATTGGCCCAACGTGTGTATGCTGGTCCACGTACGAAGTCCTATCATTTTATCCATACCACATTTCAATCCTCAGAACCTTCCTATCTTCGTCAGTCATTTACAGTATAGCCACTCCTGGCCGTGGTTCAACCCGCTCCTCTTCCGCTATAATACTTCTCCACCATCCTGTCATCTTATCCTTCAAATTTAGAGATAGCTCAACCCGATGGTGGCATATTTCATAGATTTGAATCTTGGGTTAGCACGGTCCATACACTACACTGGGACCTTCGATAGCTAGACGCCCATTCAAACGGGCAGCCATCCAGCGTAATCGTAATCTAGAGATTTCTACAGCGCCCAGCGAAAGCCAAGTCGCAGGATCCAGCTTATTCACGGGCGCTCAGTCAAAACAAAATCAATAAGTAGAAAGTGTTTGGTTCCAGGTCAAGATCCAGGAGTCAGGCAGGCATACCGTCAGTCGGCTAAGGCGAATAGTGTTTGGAAATGAACCGGAAAATGAGATAAGGGTTAGAGCAAGAATCAGGATAGGATTTCTGGCAGAGGAGTGTTTTCAGTTTTGAACGAACGACCAGCGCCAAAACTGCAAGAGGTGAAGTGCTGGTGAGTTCGTACAATGGGTCGGATATTTGTTTTAACTCTGGCGGGAGTTCATTCCAGAGGAGCGGAGCAGCTATATGATTATGAAGCGATTTCCAAATTTTAAGGATGAGGTGACGGGAGGGCGGAGAAGTGTATGGACAGAAGAGGATTGGGTTGAACGGAGAGGTCGGATTGTAAATAAATGACGAAAATAGGATGTTTAGGGACATTAAATTGTGTCATAGGTAAGTGAAAGGACTATACTCTATGTGGTCAGGTATTTTAAGCAATTGAGATGATTTGAGAACAGGAGTGATGTGATGGTGATTGGTGGTTTTTGGTGACAGCACAAGCAAGAACGTTCTGGATAGTTTGAAGGCGGTTTATTTTAGTGGTATCTATATTGAGGAAAAGTGAATTGCAGTAGTCAAGTTTTGCATGGATTATGGATGTGACAATGGTAGATGCAGTTTTGAAGTCAAGCAGAAGGCGGATTTTGGCTGCTGCCTGAACTTGGATATTGATATGGAACCAAACCTGACCATTCCAGCTTATCGATATAGTTTTGATACAGCTCCTGCGAATAAGCTGGTTCCCGCGACTTGGCTTTTGTTGGGCGTTGTAGACATCTCGAGTTTACGAATACAATTCTGATTGCTATCATGCTCACTTTTGACATGCGGCAAAAAACCGAAAACAGAGAAGGCACTGAGCGATATTAAATGTGATGCTGGGAAACTCGTGTGTTGACGAAAAGCACTTTTACATTGAACGAATGCTGGTATTACCAACTCGATCTCACATATCTTATAGCATAGGTCAAGTTTAAAAATGAATTTTTAAAGATCTTATTATAATTGATTTATTTCTACGCGATCCTGAATTGCGGCGTGCAAGTCGGATCGGTTACTTTATCGTCCACGATCTGAAATCGCTGTAGAATCTGGTGAGACTAATTTGTTGCTCAGCTGTCCTTAATCGAAACTCTGTTTACGATTTCGTCTGTGTTCGAACTGAGTCTTTGTACAGAGGGCTGCACTGTTTCTGACTATCATTATAAGTACTGCAATTCATTGCGTCATCTAGCTGGATTGTTCCAGGTAGTTTGGCGTCTCATTGACAGTAATCCATCTAAGTACTAACTAACCATTCCTCCATCCCACTCGAATAAACTCCCCCAACAAGAATTATGACAATTATCTGATCCATTATTCGAACTCGCCAACACTTCACCCCGTGCAATCTCTGTGCAGGCCTTTCGCTCAACACTGAAAAAACTACTCTTCCACAAATCCTATCCTAATACTTCCTCTTCCCTTACCTGTCTTTCCACTCCAATTCCAAACACCATCCACTGTGGCATTCTGACTCTGCCTGCCTGACTCTTAGATCTTGACCTGGAACCAGACACTTCCTGCCTATCGATTTTGTTTTGACTAAGCGCCTGTGAATAAGGTGGTTCCCACGACCTAGCTCTCACTGGGTGCTGTAGAAATCTCAAAGTTATGATTAACTTCACAGAGTTGCCAGCATTGTATCCACGGTACCATGCCACGACCAAAATGGTTGACTGCTTGATCTTAAATTGCCATATCGACATAACTGAAATTTGGATGGTTTATTAGCAGTAATGCAGTTAATTGAATTTGAAACTTTTAAACTTTGTAGTGAAAGGAAATGTTTTAAAGCAGGTCATGGATACCGTAACGCCTGACGTTAGCCTATACACGGGACTCGAATAACGCCCGCTACGCAATTGGTCAGTGCATGGCATGTGATTTTGTGCACATGAACGGGGCTGACGGGCGTGATTGAAGTTGTCGAGGATGAGCTCACGTCCGCCGGGGTGACCGAATTGGTCGCAGATCATCTTCACGCCCCAATATAGTAAAGCGTAACACGTGTTGTAAGTTAGGCAAGGACTGCTGCAAAAATGACCTAATTTGGACCCCTTTCTGATAACAATCTGTATATTAATAACTGGATGTTGTTATGAGAACCTGCATAATTGCCTATCAGGTAATTGCAAACAAGAAACGGGGATTTTCTAAAAGCAATTTCAAGTCCAACAAACTCACAAATACATTTCTTTTTGGAAAAATACAAGTTTATTGCTTCATAGCCCATTTTAATGCATTTTTATTGGCACAACGTGACCTTTGGTATTTGTAATTAAAATGCATGAAATAGCGATCAGAGTATGGAATTACGACATTATCTTTGTAAGAGAAATTGATGGAAAGCTAGCTAAACTGATGCAGCCATTTCAAAATCTAGAAATCCATCCGGAAGTGACCAAAATCACAACGGAAGTGCAAAATTCACGTGACTTGCTTTAGGCAATAGCGTGACGGGCATGAATCTAGTCTCTGAGTTTCCTCTGACGTCCTGGGTGTTAATGGAACCACTACGTTTAAAGCATAAACAATTTATTAGTTCTTTCGCTTCCTTAATCTATGTCTCTGGAGCTGATGTGGCAACTTGCAGGATTGTAAACCCACGTCTTTTAGATTGTCAGTCTGATAGCTTGCTAACTGTGAATCTGGAAGAAGTGGCTTCAATTCTCTGCCAGGAACAAAAGATATTTCAAGATTTCTGTTCTACTGGTACCCTCCACTACTCATTTCTAACTTCTTGCTGTATGCCAGAATATAATTTGATGCTAATATATTGAAATATCAAATAGTTATTGTTTTGGATGGTATAGTGCTGTTTTGAATGCGTCATAGATATAGTAATAATCATGTGATCACTATAATAATTGTATGCCTTGTCCAGAGAGTGCAGATTTAGATTAAGCACAAATGGTGGCTTTGAGAGTATCTTAAAAGGTCCAGTACAAATGTTCAGATGCATACATACAATGATGACAGAAGCAGACTGCATCTGAAATATCCTTCAGGCCCAGAAACATACCTCTGAAGATTGATAGAGGCACGCAATAAAGAGACAATTTTGTATTATTACATTTAGCCCATTTTCTGTGGTTCTCTGACATCGTTCAGTATCTTGCTTGTTTTCTGCAATCCTTCCACATCATCTGGTTCATGATTGACCAACTTCATTGGCTGCCTATTTTGTCCCAGATTCAGTTTAAGGTTTTGTCTCTGGTTCTCTTGGTTCGTGCTCCCAGATACCTTTGTGACCTTTGCCTGCCTGCTATGGTGATCTTTCACAGTTGTCTTCGCTTACCTGACCATGGTGATCTGCTTGTTCCTTATGCTAGGATTTTCAGGTTGCAGCGTAGGGGTTTTACGGTGGCGGGTCCATCACTTTGGAACATTCCACTTACTGTTTGATTTCAGGTGGCTGTGGGAGTCAGGAATTTTGCAGCTCATTGCTTTAAAACTTGCCTGTTTCTCTTGTGCTGGGAGTGCCCCGAGTAGTTTGTTCTGTAAGAGGTGCTATATGTATTGACCAAATTGACAAATACGATATTATACATTACAGTTACCTTGCTTTTCCTTTTCTTACTTCATCTGACATTATACATTCTTGAATTTATGTTTCTGTTTTTAGGCAAAGCTGTAAAAGATGCGTAATCTGAAGCTGCTTAGTTTGATCAATTTTTCCAATGTGAAGTCGCTGATTGGCTGTTCATACCTCAGCATTGACTGTGACACAAACTTTGTCTATGGAGCAACCCCAAATGGCTTGGTTGTGTTGTTTGATCCGAGTCGCAAGGAGGCAAGTGAACAGTGAAACTTACTTATTAATTTAATATCTAATTCATAAGAAGTTGAATCTTACTGAATGAATGAATGTTTGCTATGGGCCAAGAAGCCATGCAAAGGCCAGAGTAAATTAGTGGGCTTGACAAGTGATTTAAATGATGAGAGCATGATGGCATGTTGGGCCTTTTGTGGTAGATTTTTACAAATATTAGCTGAAAGCATATGATCCCACAGCTGTCCTGAACCTAGGCTTTAGATATAAGCCAGTGTAAGGAGAAAGCAACAGCTTAGGAGAGTGATTTGGAGTTAGCAGTGTTTGAAGCTATGATGCTGTTGTTCTGGGCTTTAAACTGGTGATGTTATTCTGTTTTTTTTTCAGATTCTTGCAGAGTCATCTGTTTGTGATGAACCAGAGTCTCGAATAGTGGGCATACATCACTTACCAGATCAGATGGCTCTCTGCATAGCTACGTCTAGTGGGGATATCCTGCTGTGGAGTGCAAACTTGAACAATGTGATTTTTCAGATTTTTATTGTGTAGACTTCTGGATATTGAATTTGAGACTGTAGAAATTTGAATTTGAGAATAGGGAATGAAGGCTTCAACTGCAACAGTTCTGTTTTATTCACTGACCTTCAACTAATTAGTTAATTGATTAATTTATTGATTAGTTTATTAATTGATTTACTAAATGTCAGATTGAGTTATTGAGTGACAGACAGATTGATAAACTGATCAACTGACAGACAGATTGCTTGACTGGCTGGTTGTTGTTTGATGGTTTATTGGCGTGCAGGTTGACTGTTTAGCTGGCTGGTGATTGTTTGTTACTGATAGATAATAATGAAAATGACTTATGTGAATGTGATAATTATGATATCTGTTATTGTTAAACTGTTTTTAAAACCAGGTATAAAATATTTCAGAATTTAAATTGCATTGACTTGTAAAATTTCACAGATAATTAACCTTTTTTGTTAATGATATTTATTAAAGATGCATTTTTAGTTTTAACTGTTATTTTGTGTTATTGCATATCTTGCAAGTTTAGTTGTATATATTTTATAAATAAATGAATGTATTTCTGTCTGGTTTATTTAATTTTTTCTATATTTTTTGTCAATTGAAGGTGGAATGTGTTGGTACTGTTGATGGTGGCATAAAAGGAATGAGTTGGAGTCCTGACATTGAATTGGTTGCTCTGACTACTGGTAATGCTTTTCAGACTCACTAGAGTCACTAAGTGATCATTAAATTTCAGTTTCATGTTTTATTTATGCTAAAACTACACATATTTGACTATAAATTCAGAAATTTTTCTACAAGTTTAGGTTTTGCAAGAATGTGGAAAAATAGAATTATTGGTAAAATAATATTTGCTGAATATTACTAAAAATATGATTAAATTGTAGAGATATATAATAATTTCTGTTTCAGGTTTGAATAAGGTGATTTTGATGACCCGTGATTTTGACCCTGTCATGGAGACATCTCTTACAGAAGAAGGTTTTGGTGAAGGTAAGCTTATGGTAAATGAACCGGTAAGGATTTGGTTGGAAATCTGCAGTTTTCTGTGCTCATAAGAGTCAAGGAGATCTGACTATCAATTTTCAGCTTTTAAGCAGCTTTTATTAATAATATTTCTTACTCTTTTATTAATGAATGTGGTGGTAATTGTGGTTTGGTGAAAGTGGTGATAATGATGACAGTGGTGGTAATAGTAACTGTCTGTATTAAAGTGGCTGTGATGATGGTAGTGGTAATGGTGGTGACAGTGTTGGTACTGTAGGTTGTGGTAATGGTGACAGTAGTGGTAGTGATGATAGTGGGGGTAGTGGTTATGTTGGTGGCTGTGATTAATGTGGTAACAATAGTAAACTGGTGCTAAAGAAGTTTGTTAGCACTGGCAACAATAATTGTAATAATAGTTATCATCATCGTCTGTGGCATGTTCCTCTCTGGAGCATTGCTATTTTCACAACCAGCCATCTCTGATCTGGGCTCATTTCCAGGCTGTTTGTAACCCACAGTTCAGTGGGTTCAGGTCAGCTTCCACTTTTCTTGTCTGTGTGTGGTGATGGCTTCCGACAGGTCTCTTCCAACCTCTCAGAGGGTCAGAAAACGCTCACAAGGCCCTGGCATGATTCTGGTCACCTTTGCTGCACATGATTTGTCCAAACAGCTGGAGCCTCCTTGTTTGAATCATTTGTGACACTGGGATTTGCATCGTATGGCGATATATCTCTGCATTGGTGAGATGTGCTGTGTAGGGAATGCGCAGTATCTTCTTGAGGCACCACTGCTGGATAGCATCGAGCCTTGTCTCCAGATCCTTGGTAACCGTCCAGGTCTCTGCTCCATACAGACTGGACTGGCAATATATATATATATATATATATATATATATATATATATATATATATATATATATATATATATATATATACTGTATGCTTTGAACAGCTGGAGTTTCATGTTCAGCTAGATGTTAGTGTTCCAGATTCCTTGTTGTAGGCTGCTCATGCAATTCTGGGTGATTGCTATGTGGCTATGTTATAATAAAAGTGTCATAATTAATTAGCACTTTTCCTTGTTAATTCCTTTTCATAAGTTTGGTATTAATTTACAGCTCAACCTATCACCATTGGTTGGGGAAAAAAGGAAACCCAGTTTCATGGGTCAGAAGGAAAGAAAGCTGCCTTAAAATCGAATAAGGTCAGCTTTTATATTATTGTGTATGATTAACAATATCCCTCTAATACTACTGTGATTTTAAAATTTTCTTTCAGTTGTTTTGGTAGATTAATTTTAAAAAGGTACTGAAGTTGGGTAGCTTGTTCAATCAGTTGTAATGTAATGTGAATCTGAATCTGAGGCATGGAGTAAATCTGAATCTGAGGCGTGAAGTGTGTCAGTTAATAATAGAATAATGACAGAAGCAGAAACTAAATGCACATAATTTTTTTGAATTGTAGGAGGTGAATCCGGCTTTGTCTTGGGATGACCATCAGCCAAGAATCTCCTGGAGAGGAGATGGTCAGTTCTTTGCCATCACCCTCATCCACCCAACAACCGGTTCGTTTTTATACTTCAATTCTCCTTAATTTATAATTGTTTGTATGTTTATTGTAATCTAGCAAGGCTTGATTTCTAGCAATATTTGACGTGTTTGTGTAGGAAACAGAAAAGAAAAAAGAAATTCCTGTAATGCAAAATTCTCATGTGTACTCCCCATTTACACGTAATGAGAAAGAGAGGGTATAACATGTGAGACAGTATTGATAAAGATCACTTAATTGCTAGTCCATGTACTGCGTTTTAGCAATTTCTGCACATTAAGATGGTAGCCCTGGGGTGCATGTCTCCATCGTGTGATAAGCAAATACATGCATAACCAGGACATTTGTTACTGGAGTTAAGCTATGTATACATTTGTACATCTCAAAGCATTTATGCCGCACCTCTTAAATACCTTTCAGAAACATAACAGAGTGTATGTGTAGGATGAAAAATTTGGAAATGATTAGGTAAAATACCTGTAGTATTAGTACCGTTAAAAATATTTTGTTGATTATTTAGGGAATGAAATTCAATTTCTCTGAAATGCTCTTTCCCCATTTTGGTTCAGGTGCTCGCCAGATTCGTGTCTGGACACGGGCAGGAATCCTGCACTCCACAAGTGAAGATGTCAGTGGTCTTGGACAAAGCATCAGCTACAAGTACATATTCTGACCATTATTTTCATTCACTTCCATTTTCATTCGTTCACTTTTCATTCATCTTTGTTTACAGATCCAAAATGTTGATAAAGATACAAGTTTAACGTTAAGTACACTAGTTATTGGGGTACAAACGGCAGTCCCAGAAGGGACCATAGTCCTTTTACTTGGGGCCACCTTGTAACAAGCAATACAGATAGTACTGAAGAACATCTGTTAATGTTCAATATATCTTAATGAAAGGAATCATCTTCACTAAAGAGTAAGAAAATGTTCATAGCCTTTCATCTTTTCCTCCATCATCCTTTATCTTTTGCATACTGCCTACTCTCATCTAAGCATATAACTTCCATAGTGTCACTGTACTAGTCACTGCTAAGTGAAACTGATAAGCAGGACCAGTCCACTGGAACAAAGAAACAACCTTGGAAAACCTATCCTAAAGAGATATCTATGTATTTGTAACTGTAATGAGAAATTAGCATAGTGCTGCTTTAAGAGAAACTAGTTCGAGGCACTCTTTGCTAGCCTTAACGATGTTAGACATCATGAAGAACAGAACATTCATCCATGTTCAGATAACTAGAAGGGTCACCAGCGGCATACACGCAAAGCCGTGCCAACAGGTTCCCAACTAGAGTTGAAAGATGATGACATGTGTAGAGTTCCTGAAGCAGATAGCATTGAGGATGAGGAACATTGATAGGTGATGTGATCTGCTGCCAATGGCTCATGGTTGTCTTACCATACAGCAGTCCCTCAGATGACTTGATGTCTGGATATCTCTCTAACCACCAGATATGCAAAGACAGGCATTCATTGCCTGTCGGCTTGTAAGTAGCTGAGCCATTCCATAGTTGACATGACTTCTTTTTAGAGTGGTTCTTGGTATTTCTCCCAAAGACAACATTATTATAAGTTACCAGTGTATGTAAATACATGTGTCTACATGTATACCGATCTACATATTTATATATTTATGCATATATATATATATATATATATATATATATATATATATATATATATATATATATATATATATATATATATATATATATATATATATATATATATATATATGCACACACACATAAACACCTATTTATGCCCGTGTGAACTTTATTTGCTTATGGAAGAACCTGTTTTTCTTAATGAATCTAACACTGTTTTGGCTAGTGGGGATTGCCTTCAGGAGTTTTTTATAAACCCCTATAGAACTGCTCAGTTACACGCAGTATGTCCATGAAAAATGACACACATATATTCATAATTTGTAAGGAAGTGTACTTTTTAAATTGGGGAGTTGTTCTTTATTCAGGCCATCTGGAAGTTTGATTGCATCAGATGCAACGAGTCACGACAAACATCTTATCGTTTTCTTTGAGAAGAATGGATTGCGTCACGGAGAATTTTCCCTTCCATTCAAAGCATCAGACATCAAAGTCAGTTTTACGACTTTCATTCAAGTTTACCTTTTCACAAATTTAGTCCCCCTGTAATGAATTACAAAATATTGTATTCATTAACATTTGCTTGCAGATATTCCAAAAACCCAGTGAAGGATACCAGTAATTTTCTCTAGTTGAAGTAAATCAGAGAAGAGTTTTTCAGTTTGTAACTTTGATAGATAAGGGTCTTCAACAATTGAATTTGTTGCAATTGGGTATAAAATTTTTATCTAATTTTAGGTTTTCGATTTGAGGTGGAACTTGGATTCAACAATTCTTGCTGTTTGGTGTGAAGATATACCGAGAGATGGCTTAGCCAGACCGAAGTCTTACCGTAAGCTATCCATTGTGGCTATAAACTATACACAGTGTAGTGTAATGTAACCAAATATGTGTATAACACCCCTAAAAGTAACTTTTAATGCTACATTTAGGAGTGGGCTTATGACTATACTACATTATTCTGATGCATGTGTTGGCTTACAATTTAATTTTTGACCAATAAATTTTATACCAGGGTGTTTTTAGCTTGAAATTATTTAATGGTGATGATTCTTAAAGATTAGACTGCATCTTTAAAACATATCGGAAAGGTTGAGAGAGAATCTTAAAGGGCCGCATTCGTGTATGTATATAATTTTATATATATTTATGTACTTGCATTCATGTATGCATGCATACAAACATACATACAAATATACATGAATACTTATATTCGTTACTATGCATGTCCAGCAGCCGTGTTTTTGCCACACATCATTTCGGCTAAATATTTGTGATTATTCTTTCATGTTTGGACTGCTGCTGTTATCCATTTGGCATTTTGGAGTTTCTTACATGAGTTTGCTATGGATTTCGAGTTTTTGGATGGTTCTTTGTGCTCACAATTAACACTCTTCTTGGAATATTCCATCTCTACTCAAAGGGATGACAGGTTCCTGTTGGATGGTCATGGCTTACACCTACAGGCCTATCTAAGTTGTCAGAAGGCAGAGAGGCTTTTGAAAGGTATCGACTGTCTGCCTTGAAGGGGTTCTACCATCAGTCGAATGGTTGCCTGTCATAGATCTACCTGGTGCCTCGAATAATGTCCAGACACTGCACTTTTTACAGCCTACTATAGATTGTATGGGACGTTGGTGTTATTAATGTACTGCAGGCGCTATCACCTCTTTCAGCATGCTCGATGCTGCTCGGTCCAGAAACTCAGAACATGGTGTCCTCTGTCAACTTTAGATGGGAACCCATGGGTTGGGCTCAGCACATTTTGTGAGCCTGCTACTGGTGACGTTTCTGGTTATCTGAACATTGCTTGATAAATGACACACGTTCTGTTCTTAATGACATTTAACATTTCAGCTAGCATAGAGAGAGCATCTGATTAGTTTTTCTTGAAACTGCTCTGTGTAAATGTCCAGTTACAATTACAATACATTCGTATATGTACATTCATGAATACGTACATATACATGCATGCATATACACAGTCCTCTATACATCCAGCTTGCTGTGAAGGCAGTGTTCACTGGTACCAGTCACATAGAAATGTGGGCACAGAAATTATTCATAGATGGTGAATGATATTTGTTAATTAATTTTTTTTAAACTTTCAGTTCAGCTGTGGACTTGTGGCAACTATCACTGGTATTTAAAGCAGTCCTTGGAGTTTTCTGCGACAGCAGAAGAGAGGGTGGCATGCTTTAGCTGGGACACAGAGTCAGCATATGTCCTCCATGTTGTTCTTGGCAACAGACAATACCAGCAGTACACCTGGTCTTGGCTTATGACTCACAGCTTAGGTGGAACTGCCGATGATCTGGCCTCTGTCGCAGTCATTGATGGGGGTAAGTCTGCTTGAAAACTGTTTCTATGGTTTTGAGGATTTCTGTGATTTTTTTACTGTGATGAATTTTCTCATGATGAAGAGAGATCAGTAATTATAAGATAAATGGTAAAGTATTTTATCCTGAAATAAAAAGTCACACATAGAGCACTGAGTGATGTGTAGGTTTTGCTTTAGATACCCTGAACATGCTCTTTTTTGTCATCTGTAGTTGGGAATCGGCTGTTTAGGCTCTGTTTTAGTCCAGGAGCCTGCCATTGCTGACTCTTCTAGTTATCTGAACAGTGCTTGCTTACTGATGAACTTTCACTTCTTAATGACATTTAACATCATTTTTGACTAATGCAGAGAGCACCTCTGATTAGTTTCTATTGAAGTGGTGCTATACAAATGTTGTATTACAATTACAGTTACTTTAGACTTTATGATTCAGTGTGATCTAGTTCCTGTTGGTCAGTCTCTGCATGTATGTATGGGACTGCCAGTGAAGGCCTTTGCCAGGTACATGAGCATCATTAATATATAGGGGAACATGTCATCTATTTAGAACATCAGGTAGGTTAGTGAACAGTGCTTTTGGGAGATTTTTTTAATGCACTACTGGTGTACCTAGATATATGCAAACAAATTTTCTTCCTTGAAAAATTTGTTTGCTTTGCTGCTTTAAAAAATTATCCACTGAGATATGTGGTCTTGGCTTTATCGAATCTTTTAACGGAAGTACAAGCATGGCATTGACTGATCTCAGAAACTGTATTGCTGCATTTTGACAATGAATTGTAATTTTTGCCAGAGGCGTGGAGAATTGAACTAGGATACAGCTGTGAATGCTAGCATACTCAGTTAATTCTGTTTCTTGTGATGTTCACTCATGTTTATGAAATTGGTATACTAGAACTAATTTGTCACTTTTCTAGACCGTGTTTTGGTGACACCATTTCGTCTGATGGTTGTACCACCACCACTCTGTGCTTACCACCTACGACTTCCGACTCCAGTGTCACAGGTGACGTTTGGAACCTCTTCACATACAAATGACATCATTGTCCTAACAAATGATAATCAGCTGATGCTTTTCGGGCATTCAGATGACGCAGGTGCATTAGTTTTTTTTCAAAATTTATTTAAATCTATTTAATATCTTTTTTCTTACAACTTTACTTATTTTCTTAAATTCTGTTATACCACTGTCATATACTACATACACGGTTGTGTATTTAAATGTGTATAGAGTGAAGCTGCAAACTGCATATCAATCTGTTTTGTTCAGTTCGTCTTGGTGTTTCATTAAATTTTTTGTTCTCATTCATGTTTTTAACCCTAACCCTTTAACTAATCCTTTTGACCTACTGTCTGAAAATGTGTCCTGTAGTGCAGTGTAATATAAAATTATTTGTATATATATATATATATATATATATATATATATATATATATATATATATATATATATATATATATATATATATATATATATATATATATATATATATATATATATATATTGCATCCATAGAAGATGCTATATGTTTTTGAGGTTTATTAAAATATACAATTTGTACTTAATGATAATTTTGCCTTTCCCTTTGATCATCTTATAATTCTGCCTTTGGAGCTCTTGTGCAGTACCATGTTATGGTAAGGTTGCAGTGTAATAGGGTCAGTGTGAACTGAAATAATCCATGACTACAACATATCAGAATTTATTTTGTAATAATGAGGGTTTGGTGTATCGTATAGTGTTTCACATTATTATTTATGTATTTTTTATAAAGATGATGAGTAATTTTATTTACTTATGAGTAATTATTCTAATTATATGATTCGTTGTTTATGTTGTATTGATAGATGGTGGAGTATGTAAAGTTGATGGTTTGGTGGAGAGTCAGGCAGCCGGTGGCAATGGGTTTTCCACATGCTGTCCTCTTCCACAAATCCAGGCCACTGTCAGGTAATCCAGCTGAACTGCAGGAGTTTAATTATTTAACGATTGAAGCTTGGAGAATAGATTTGAGATTGATAGATTAATTAATTTATTTTATTCCCCAGAGAATTTATAAATCCTGAGGAGTCATTTCTATCTCAGATTAAAAAATGTTAAAATTAGTAAATTTTGATTTTGAAAAGTACTGAGTTCAATAATAACAGTTGAATCTGGATTTTGCTGTTCTACTTGTTGATTTTTTCCAGCTTTATGAAACAATTTGGCAATGAAACTTTTGCATCAGCTGTATCACATCTGACCTGCGTGGCTGATAACAATTCATTTGTTTTCTGCTTGGTCAAATCATCTGAGTCAGTTTTCATGCACATCACTGTTGACTGGACTCTTGGCAAGATCTCTGTCATGTAAGATTTTAGTATTCTTTGCACAGTGTTTGTTTATGTATATGTAATTATATGTAACACCTCTTTTAGGTATGTACTCAGAAATACTGAAAATACTATCAGTGCTTATGCTGTTATGCTGATAGTAGTTGACAGAAGTCATTGTAAATGTGAACTTAGTTGACTTGCTGTTGTTGTTGCTACTGACTGTTGTTGGCTGAATGTTTTGTCAGTGTATGAGTTTCTGATTTCTTCTACGGTGATTTTGTAGATCTCAAGTAACTGTTGAGACGTCAGTGATGGCCATTTCTCTAAGTCAGGCATCTGGCACTGTTGCTGTCCAGATGATCAGTGGTTCGGTCTTCCGATATGATGCAGGTGACTCTTAAATATCTTTGAATTTTGTATATTAATTGGTGCTGAAAGGTTTTCTGTCAAGGAAAAAAACAAGATTCCAGAACATACTATGAACCTGCACCTGTGTAAGTAATGTTTGCAAACAACAGTCAGTGAACACTCATAAACCATAAACCTGCTCATGGACATTGACTGTCCGGTGTTGAAGGACATTCAGTGTCGCTTACTGCCAGATAATTTTGTCTAATTACTACAAAGGTCACATTACTGTCTGTCTGTATGCTACACTGACTAAGTTGCCTTCACATGAGAGTTGGGAATTGAACAGGGATGGGCTAATCCCAATTAAAATCTTTGCCTCAAATCTAGAATCCTTGAGCCTTGAGTCTCAAATTCCAAATCAAATCCCAAATGTTTCACCCAAATCTCAAAGGGCTGAATCCCTATTCAAATCTCGGATTCCATCTGTAAAGAATAAACAGTATCAGGCATATATAAATCGCCTAAATCTTCAACATTCTGTAAATTTTTGATCTGATCATAGTAATGACTTCTATGGTGCCATTATTGTAATGTAAGAGGCATGAATTGATAGTCACTTCAAGTGAAGCTGTTGCCACAAATCATAAGCCATTGGATAAGTCCATTTGGAATCCAACAGGCCAGGGAAACCAGAAGTCAAGTTGCAGTGGGTACGCAATTTGAAAGAGACAAGTGTTAAATTTAAACTTGAAGGACATTAAGGAATTTCTTGCATAATAAGTTATAACCAATTGTGTAAATAAATGACTTAATAGTAGTAAATACAGCTTAGTTGACATTGATTGTGCTGTACAGTACTAGCAGTATATCTTGACCTGGTCACATGCTTGCATACATTGACTCAAAGAAGCTGTGCCTTCTCACACATGGGGATTCATCATCTAGGAATTGCAATACAGTGGAGCACTTGTTGACAGTCATACTCTTAAAAGCATTGAAGTATCTTTGAAATATTTTATACGTGTTGCAAAAATATACCCAGATGTCCAGTTTTATTAATCACTTTGCATATCTTTTCAGCTCTTGGTGTTTTAACTCCGTGGACTGACCAACATAACCTGGAAGTTAGATTTCCATTTGCCTGTCCACAGATGGCCGTTGGTACAATCGGAGGACAGGTAAACCACTCACCTGTTTATTACTGGTGTTTTGCCCAGAGGGTAGTGTAGCAGTGTCCATTTGGAGTAATTCCATGAAGCAGATTTTAGATAAATTTGTTATGAGTTATAGCTGGACATTTTACTTGTTTTAAGTTCAATACTTACATATATGCCTGCTTAACTGATATTTTGGTAAAAACATGTTGTCATACTATGTGTTAATTCCTTTGATATATTTTTCTTAAGCCTTGTTAGGATTCTGAATGTTACTGTTGAATTACAAAATTCTGAAATGATTTCTTATTTAATTGCCTATTTCTAAGTGAAACAATAAATTTTAATCTTTTGTATACGATTTTTGCAGGAAGTTGTTTTGGGTTTGACTGAAAGGTTTCGATTTTTTGTGAATGATGTTGAGGTGCGTACAAATGACTTCACTCTTAGAGTTCAGGGTGAGGTAAAGTAATGTAATTGTTCTATTTATGACATGCTTCTGTAAACAGTAAGACAGCAACTGTTTGTTCTGAACTGTTCAAAAATAATTTTGTAAATTGTTGGATCTTTAGTTTGTCTTTAGTTTATCTTTGCATGTCTGTTATATTTGTCCATGTTATTATCTATTGTTATGTGTATATGTAGTTGTTCTGTACAGGGTAATGCATGTGCGCTTGTCAGATGCGCATTACTCATTCACTTACTTACTTACTTATTTACTGACAATTTGCAGTACTCCTGTCTCCTACATAATCTGTTACAAACTGTTCTCATACCCAATGAGTTCTGTAAATGTCCCGCTGAAACCAGTCACATTCCTAATATTATAAGTGTTATTATTAATTATTATTAGTATAATTAATTTTGTTAATGTTTGACAGCTTGCTAGTAACTGCTCATCATTTGCTCTTCATGATGAGTTCTTACTTCTAACGACACATGCACATACAGTTCGCTGTATATGTCGAAAAACACCCATTGAAGGTCTGTTCATTCGCTCTTTCACGCGTATACTGGACTCTCCAGACCATGTAATATGTTATAAAACAAATTTTGGTAAGACATAGCTTAAGACCAAGGTGTGGTTTTTCGTTGGAAGCTGATAGAGAATACCTCTGGACAGGAGTCTCATGAAACTTTGTTGCCTAGATTGGATTGAAACTGCATCTGAGTGAATGAAGAGGTGCTATATAAATTTACAGACTGGATGAATGAAAGGAGTGTAGTGACTTGGTAAATGGCATTTCAGTGTGTAGATAATCTGCTCTACAACTTACATCCGTTTCAGATTAAGAACCAAAAACTAAAAATCCAAGATGCTATTTATAATAAATCAAATAATTTTAAAATAAGGTAATTATTGCAAGACAAGTTTAAAACTTACTTATTTATTGTATTTGTTTTAGCTTTGCCAACAATCCAAACAAGTAAAGCTCACGTTTTTGATGAAACGGTTCGGAGAATTGAACGAGGTTCTCGAATTGTTTCTGCTGTTCCTGAAGACACGAAAGTGATTCTGCAGATGCCTCGAGGCAACCTGGAATTGATTCACCCTCGGGCACTGATTCTGTCTGTGATTCGCAAGAACCTGGACAGGTGACATTTCCTCCTTTACACAAATTCTTAATATAATCAGTTGTTACTGGATGTTTATGCATCTAGACATTTTTCTAGCACCTTTTAAGAGAATTCCCTAAAGCATTGAAGCACTATCTGAGCTTACTGTCCAGTAAATTTATGCACTTGGTAAAAGCTCAGGTGCCAAAATATGAGAAAGGCTTTCACCAGTAAAGACTCTAAGACATGTTAAATACAGCTAACAAAAGCCATCAGGAATTAGTCATGAATATAATACTGTGTTGACAATGCTTATTGTGGTTTATTAATATTTATTCTGGTTGAAATTCCCATTGCTTTTTGACTTCTTTTGGACTTATTTTTATTTTCATATTTTATTTCATTTATTTTTATGTATTTATTATTTTATTTTAACACTGTTAAATTGCAACAGATGCTGAAAAGCCTATTGTGGTTTTGTAGTTTTCTTGAAGAGGTGTGACATTTGTATCCAACTTTTTGTCATTTATTTCTGACAGGATGGACTTTGGAGAGGCCTTCAATCTGGCAAAGAAACATCGCATCAGCATGAACCTACTTTATGACCACAATCCAGGCACATTTATTGCAAACGTTGAAGCTTTTGTTACTCAGCTGAAAAGTGCTGGCAACGTTAACCTCTTTTTAACGGATCTAGTGTAAGAATTGCGCAGTTGCATTTGTCTTGTTTCATTAATTTCCTTTCTCTTAAGATTTTGTACTTGAATGTTACTGGCAAAGAGTCACAAATCACAAAATTATCCCCATATGATGTGGATAATGTGAGTAAAATCTATAGATGCTTTATCTAGTTAACCTGTCTATATTACTAACATGTATTAGTAATATGACAAGAAAAGCCTATTAAATTACATTGTTACACTGTCTGTCAGTTATGTTAACTTGATAGCTGGATGGCCTGCACAAATGTTCAAATATATACATGTATCGATACTTGTATGTATATAAATAAATGCTGCAAATTTTAACAGCATAAATTAATGGGTGGCAGCTTGGTTCTTTAGATATGATTGCTGGCTGGGGCAGTGAAGTTAAGCAGCATGAGCCTGGTTAGTATTTGGATAGATGGTTAACAGTACTAGGAATGTACATTGTTACTTAACATTATACTTCTGCTTTAAATGACATAGATATTTTGATTTTGCTTGCAGAGAGGAAGATGTTACTGTAACGATGTATACGTTTGCCTATGGTCAGCAGTCTGTTGTTGAACCTTCCGTTACTTTGGAACAGCGTGCTTCCAAACTTGATACTGTCTCCAACATTGTGCGTGCAGCATTGGAAAAGACTGATGAAGAGAAGTGAGCATTTGCTTCTGTTTAGAGTCCTTATCTAATTTTAAGACCTGATTTTTTTAAGTTGGTGCATTTAGAGCTGGAAAATGTTTCCCGGGTGGTGCCTTTCACAGCCTATGATTATGCCACGGTCATTGTTGGAGATAGTGAGTGCAAAAATGTATTGGTTAGCAATAGTACACCAGTATTATGAGCATGACTGGATGGCAGTGACCCAAACGATGAATCTTGTACAACACTTAAAAGCAAAGCATGCACAAGTCTCATGTGCACTTATGAATAAAGAGGAGTAGTTCTAACCTCTTAGCCACCCCTTGTATTGCTTGGAGTCGCTCTTGTTGTGTTAGAAAGCAAATAGCATCTCTTTGGAACTTTCCTGAAAGTCTTTGATGAATTCTTTGTAGCAAATGCAAATGCCAGTGAATACACTTTTTGAGGAGTTAACTTAGGTATAGTCTTACTTGTATCCCAGTCTTGAATAAACATTTTTTATTTGCTGAGTATAGCTGTCTTACAGATCTAACGAGGTGTTATAAGCTGAAAGTGTTTCTTGAACTGGAGCTTTGTGAAGCTAGTACAATTTATGACGAAACTTGAATTTGGATCGGATGTTTTGTGTTGATAGATACTTTCTGTCTATTTTGACAACATTTGTCAAGAGATCAGTTCCTGATTTGGAGTCAGCATTGCAAAAAATCAAGTCCATTAAAGGCAAGTTTTTAAAACATTTTACAACTATTTCTACATTGTATCAGCAAGTTAATTTATCATTTCTTATTTTGGATATGTAAAATTTTGCTGTGTTTTCAATGGATTTTAATATATTACTCTTAGCTGCTCTTTTTCTGGGAAAAAGTGAGTAATGTAATATAAATTGTGCAACACGGTCGTCTGTTGGTAACGCATTTGGTCAATGATCATATGATTGCGGGTTCGACTCCGTGTAGTGACCATGGGCAAGTCCTTTGTGCACCCGTGTCTCTTTCGCCAAGCAATGTAATTTGATACAGGCATAAGCTGGGAAGTAAATGAGATGCCCTGCGATGCACTGGCCCTGTGTCCAGGACCTTGGGATTCGTCCACTGCTGGCACAAGGGCCTAAGAAGAAGGAAATGAGCAGCTCCCCTGCATTCCTCATGGGAGATGGGCTTTACTAATATAAATCGGACATTCATATAGTGCTAGTTTAAAGAAACTCCTAGACAGTGATTGCAGCCTGCTTTTACTAGAACAGTGTTATCTATAATAAATATTCAGCTGTTGTTCTCTTGAGTTACCAAGCGGCTTGTACCAGAATAATTGGCTGATCATTACAAAGCTCTCTTGCCTTCCCTTCATGTGCTGTTCTTAATTCAGAGACATCACTCTTCACAATGATTGGCCTCTTCCTAAACCTGAAGCCTGCTGATTTTCATTGGTCATCATCCAGTGTCATGTGGGTCTTCATTTGGTTTTTTGTTCACCATTTCTTCCAGACACTCATTTTTAGGAACTTCATACTGAAAGTTCAGAATGAACGAACCACGAGGTTCTGTGCTACAAACTGAAGAGACCTGTTATTTGGGAGTATTTTTACTGTTAATACTTTTTACTCTAACTAGGAACCAAAAGGGTTTTCCAGTTGAATTGCAGGCAAATGCATCTGAGCAATATTTCTGATAGAATCATGTAACGAATAAGCGATTGCCATACCTTAATTGAGATATTGTTGTTAATTGTGTTTTAGAGAAGAGTTCTGTATCCATTAGTTATGGCGATGCTTTAGAGTATCTGTTATATCTTGTCGATGTGAACAAGCTGTACGATGTTGCGCTTGGAATGTACGACTTTGATTTAGTGCTTATGGTCGCCGAGAAGTCACAGAAGGTTAACACAAAGATTACTTTATTTGTTTTGCTCATGTTGAAATATAATGAACTAATGATTTTCAGAATGTTGATTCTTTTTCTTTTGTTAACCTAATTACACAGACAGACAGAGAAATGGAGAGACAGGTAACAAGTTTCTCTAAAAAATTAAGAGCTGCCCAAAACGACCATGTTTGAAAAACTGTCTGAATGAAGCTTCTCTGATATATAATTAATTTGCTATCTAAAAATCTAGCAACTGATTGGCTCTGTTAGCAGAACCATCTAGTCACGTTATGTTCTTCTGCAGTAACCAAAATGTATGTTCTGGTCCATATGAAAATTTTTTTATAAAAGTTTTGTGTTCAGTATAGTGACAAAACTGCTACAAAGCACTTACAAGAGACTTCTAAATGCCATGTAGACGTGTTTTGATGCAGAATAGACAGCAACTTGCCTTAGTAAGTTAATTTGGGTTGATAAAAGCACTGTGGTCATTTTGGTATAGAACCTTTGGTCTATAATCCAACAACATGTGTTCTTGCCTGCTGAGCAGTCTTTGTGCATTGATTCTGAGCATGTTGTATGCATGAACCATTGTCTGTTTACATGGGAGATTTATTTTAATTAATTAAAGCATTATCTTCTTGGACAGGATCCCAAGGAGTATCTGGCCTACCTGAAAGGACTGCAGCAGATGGAACCAAACTACAGATGCTATTCCATTGACCTCCAGCTCAAGAGGTTCTCAAAGGCCCTTACACACATCAGCAAATGTGGTGCGTTTCAAAACATCACCTTTTGAAAATCTTTCTGCCGTAATCTCTGTTTTGTAGGTAAATCATTGATTGATTGATCAATCGATCGATTGATTTATTGAGTCATTGATCTTTTACTGAACCACGTGCTAATTGAATTTGTTGATAGTATTTAAGGCAATCTTTTGGACAGTCTTTCAGACATCATTTGTGACGGTCTCTCTGTGGGAAGTTTGGAAGTGGGTTGTTTCAGCATAGGAAGTTGTAAAGCGTAGCTTTAATGCTGTGATTGCTAATACTGTATTTTATTTTCTAAATGTTGGTTTTAACATTGATTCAGGTAAAGAACATTTTGGGGAGTGCTTGAAGTTGGTGACGGACCACAGTCTTTACAGGGAGGCACTTACACTGTTTCCTTCACATAGTGCAGAATACAAGGTCTGTTTGAATAAGCTGTTTAAATAAATTTGTGATTGTAGTGATAATGTTATTATTATACCCAAATATATTTAAATTGTGTGGTTCATATAAACATTGGTTAAATCTTATCTTAACTGGAGAACTTCTATATTCTAAATGATAAATATAATAATAAACAATGCATCAATCAACAGTTGTTTCTAATTAAAACAAATATGAGTGTCAAAATCTGGAATGAGTCCTGTCTAAAATCAGATTTATAGCTGTAGAGACGGCCCACAAGGAAAGTGCTTTCTAGAATGATATCGTTCCAGTCATGCTAAAGCAGACTCCTCCAGGGGAATATTTGCTGGGGCTAGCGATGGAAAAGGAATGCATTCCAAGAACAGTGCTTGTACTAGGGACAGCCAGAGTGAGGCATTCAGGATTTGATCAAGTGTGCTAAGTCTTGAGAACCAGCACAGAATGAAGGCCTTTCACCATTTTAACAAGATTGCTTTTCAAGGCAACTTCCACAATTCAAATATCATCAACAATTAGCCATTCCTGAACTTTACTGTCTTTTTAAATCCTGAGGGATCGTGTATGTTCCTTTGGTAAAATAATTTTAATAATATAATAATAATAATAATAATAATGTATTAATAGGAGACATCATATTATTAATTATCAAAGAATGATGTTAATATCCAGAAGTTAAAATTAGATATGTGTAATGTTTAAAGAAATCTTCTGGTCTGTGTAACTTTTCTTCTGAATCACTTCAATGAGCAGGTAATCAATCAGTAAATTTTTGTTTGTTTTCTGCATCCAGGACATTTCTGCGGCATTCGGGGAACATCTTAGTAAGATGAAACAGTTTCAGGAGGCTGCCATTATGTTCTGCTGGGCAGGGCATCGTGCTCGAGCCTTGGAGATGTTTGAGGCCTGCAACGATTGGAGATCAGCAATATGTATGGCTAGCCAACTCGACTACTCTTCCAAGGAACTTGTTGATCTCAGTCGGCGATTGACGCGTAAGTATTCCTTCTGAGGCTAAGATTGAGATTCTTTGCTGATACAAAAACTAGGAATGACGAACCACATGTTGAGTTACTTGATCCATAAACCATTTTCTCTATAAAACAGTTTGTTTTGTCAATCAGTATCTCTGTTGGTCTACTTCTACATCTTACCTATGATTAACAGCTGGTGACTTACTGACTGACTCACTCACTATGTGGCTGATCCAATTGGCAGGAAAGCAATTGATCTTTTAGATTACCAAGTGCTCACTGAATTTGTCATTCAGTTTTGCCTATCTCTGTTTTGTAGGTAAATCATTGGTTGATTGATTGATTCATTGAGTCATTGATCTTTTGTAGAAGCATGAGCTAATTGAATTTGTCAATCAAACTTACATTTTGTAATTAAGTGGGTCAGTCATTGAATTAATAAACATAATGCTTAATTAGTCATCATTCATCAGGTAACCAGTAAATTATTTGGTTTAGTTTGTCAGGTGTTCATTGGTAATTTGGTCAATTAGCTTAACCATTTTGGAACAGTTGCCACTTTTAATACAGGTCACAATTTGAAATCATACATCAGACTGTGGCATAGGATCATTATTTTGTAAGCTGATGTATAATTTTGTTGTGTTTAGAAAAACTCAAGGACAGTCATCGACATTCCGAAGCGGCCGTTCTCCTGGAGCAATATGCTGATGTTAGTTTTTAATTTTGTGTGACAGCATAAGTTTGGAAAACTTCTATCTTTTATTGCTGAGTCTGGAGTTTCATTTTCAGGAATTCAGGATTTGTATTTCTGCTTAGTCCATTCTGTATATGCAGAGTTCTGGCAATGTTTACGAGTTCATCCATGACTACGATGGCACGTTACCTTGTATTCAAAGGTGATGTCTAATATACACCAAGGCCTCATTGTATTGTTAACCATATTAGGTATCACCTTGTACTGAGGTTGCATTATGATGGCATTGTGATATAAGGCTGAATTAAATGTGTGTTCCTGACCGCTTTATATCAGAACTCATTCGATAATGATGCATGTTATATAAGGAAGTTGCTGGTGCATGTAAAGTAATTCATACTTGTAAGATTATGTAATTCTGATGTGTGCTTTGGGTTTTGCTGGATTTTAGGATTTTGAAGAAGCGATTGTCACTCTTATAGCAGGGTACCAGTGGAGAGAAGCTTTGCGTCTGGTAATGTTATTTATCCCTCTTCAGTTATATTTTGATTCTTCTTCCTTAAGTCTTCAATCGATGCTTTTTACATAATTTTTCATGTTTTATAATGCTCATTTTTATTTATTTATTCAGCTTGAGTAATAAAATAATACATGAATACATGATTTATGTAGCACTATAGCCAAGTTTGCTAGGGAACACAAGTAGAACAGAAGTCTTAAAATATCTGTTCTGGCTACAATTTGAATCCCTGATCTTTGGGTTGATTTCCAGCATACTGACCACTACCAGTGGCATTGGCTTTGGGTTTGTCCACTGGGACATTCACAAAGGGGGGGAAAGGATAACCCAAATGCGGCAATCAGACAGTCTGGTCTGCATTGGATCTAATTAGAGTTCCTTTGCTGGACATGGCAGCATCAAAGTACCACACCCTATAGCACAGTTAACCCTGGAAGATCAACAGGACAGCGTAATTTAGGCCTTATTTAGGCATAATTTAGGACAGCGTAATTTAAGACAGCGTAATTCAGTGCTGAATTCAGTAATTCATTGACCTTTACTGGAATGCAGAGGGGGAGGGAAGAGTCACCCAAATGTGGACAGAGGGGAGGAAAGAGTCTAAAGTAAGCAATGTTTTTGGACATCCTTTATGGACGACCACTTATAGGACTGATAATCTTAGATAATGTATTAGTGATGGATATTTTCAGATCTACAAGTATAAGAGACCTGATTTCATTGAAACTGACTTGAAGCCGTCTCTTGTGGAAGCCCACTGCCAACACATAGCCCTGATGGAAAAACAAAGATCAGAGTTCAGTCGTCACTTTGAGCGACTGAAGGTAGTCCGAAAGATCAAAGCATCTAAGACTGAAACATTTGGTAGGCGGGGCCTTAGCTGCTTCTCATAATCTGTTGCCAGTATTGTTTTCATAATCTTTCTTGAAAATTTTAAGAGGTTCTTAAAATGCATTCATCGTCGATGCTCTATTTGTTATTTCAAACTTTGGCGGAACAGTGGACAATCTGTCTCCATAAAACCCTCTCCTGCGTTGCACGGGCTGCCTGTTCCAAGGTCATCCCCATCCATTCCTTCTCGTCGTCAATCCATGCCCTGTTTGGTCTTCCTCTCTTTCTTTTTCTCTCTGTTTCTCTCATCATTAAAAGGCACTAGCACATAAATATTAAGGTACATACATACATAATTTAAATTACACTAGTTTGAGAAGAACTTGGGTGTTTCATTTTGTTTTGTATTTTGTGTAATCCTTCCTAGAATGCAGTTTAATGTAAGGTAATCTCTATAATACTCCCTCTGTGCACAGGCATGGTCATTGTTTTGCTGTCATAAATTGTGGGAAAATTATTTTTAACTGGAAATGGTAATTAAATCTATGTCGTAATAGCCGTAGAAGCATGCTGGCATGGTCTGGCTATAATGGTGAACAATGGTGCTGTATAGTGAATAATATGAGAACAAAATAGGGTTGTGTAGAACATGCCCCTAAATTTAACTGTATACAAATTTCCTATATGATTTGCTTTTTTATGACTATCAACTAAGGTTGTTTATCCACATTCCTTAAATTTAAGGGGAAAGAGAGTAATGTAAATAATGCTGAGTGATGGAGATGGAGAGTAATGTATGTATATGCTTTTGCATTTGTGGGAGGTATGCTGAGGTGAAGATCTCAAAAATTCTGAACAGTTTTTAGGAATTGCTGTAATGGCCCATAACTAACAGAGAGCAACAGAGGGTTTTCCCCAGAAGGGACATTTTGCTGAACTAGCATGTAGTTGCTTTGTGCTGGAAAGATTTGTTTTAGTCAACAGTAAACTCTTGAGAGTGTGGAAACATTTTTGATCTTGGATGATGCATGCTTTATATTTAAAGAGGCACATATATTGAAGTTGCTTGACTCTGAGAATACTGTCTATCTGGAAATGTGGTCTTTGTGTTGAGCCTCGAATCAGATCCGAGTTGCAGACATGAGAAGCCAGCATGTTTCCCATATGGCCACTTGCCCTCTCTTTAATGATTGTTGTTGTCTTATATAGATTTTTCTGATGTAATGAACCATCCAGATGGTGACCTTTACTCAGACACGAGCAGCGTAACTGGAGACAGAACGGTCAGTGGCCGGTCATGCCAAGCAGAAAGTCAGGCATCCAGCTACTCAAGAACAACAGGGTATTCTGACTTCCACTCACTGTTATTTGAGACTTCAATGGATTCACCAATTCTTCTGACTGTCCTTCAGAGTGACCAAAATAAGGCTATCGATGTATAAAATTACCCTTCAGTGATTGCCATTGTTTAACTCCTAATTCTAAACTAATTATAGCATTTAATGACTGTGTGATTACTTTGCCTTATGTTACCTAGTAACAGAGTGGTTGATTGGGGGGTGTGAGGGATTACCATATAACACAAATGGTGCAGGTTTGAGTCTTAATTGCTGAGCAAGTCCTTAACTTAATTCACTGCACTACTGACCGCACTGTACCACAAATTGGCAATTGTTATTTGATAATAGTATTGTGTAAATGAAAGCTTCTAACTAAATCAGTGAGTAACTAACTTAAAATGCCCAAATAAAACGGAGTACTGGTACAGATTCAGATAATTATCATTCACTTTTTAGTCGCACAGCCAAGAGTCGACAGAAGCAGGAGAAAAAGAAGTGGAGTCTTCGAGAAGGAAGTCCCTATGAAGAGGAAGCTCTTGTCGAAGTTCTCCACAAGATGGCAAGCCAGGCTGAGAAATGGAAAGGTATAGACTTCCAGCAGTGTCTGTAGTAGCACTGAGAGTGATAAGTTTTGACAGGCTTAATATAAATGTTCAGTTGCCTTTTGTTGTGAGGTTAGTTAAAACTAATGGCTCATTTATCAACAGATGCTGAGCAGTGTTAGTAAGCTGGTACAGATGCACAGGAATCTGAGTTGCAGCATACCAGACCTATGGTTCTGTGTACTGTAACTCGGATTCGTGTGTTGGGACTTGTAATAAGTGATTGAGATAATCAAATGAACAATAACTGAATGTCTTTTGATGTGTTAAACTTAAGCATAATGACTTGCTATGGTTCGCAAAGGTGTTAAAATTAACATAACGACTTTATGTTTTAAAGGGGATGTGTTAAACGGAAGTATAACGACTTGATGCTGCTAATAGAGGACGTGTTAGACTTAAGCTTAACAAATTGCTCTTGTTTACAGAGGATGTGTCTTGTCTGCTTCGGATGCTGGTGCTGTTCCAATATGAGAAGGATGCAGCAGAATTGCAGGCAGACTTTGAGCAGCTGCTTCAGTTCATAGAGAAATGCGTTTCCGACATATGGACATCTGACGTGACGAGTAGTACAGACACACAAAAACCAGTGAGTGCACAGCAAGTTTCTGTTTCTGTTGTTAAAGCTAGAAGAATGTAGTCTGTCTAAATATAACGGGCTCTAGCCATTCCTTGACTTCCCGTCCACTCCAGATATGCTCTTCCCACCACCCCTCTGCTGCTTTCTTCAACTTTGCCAGAAATGGTAGCCATAACACATAGCTATTCGCACTGTTGGGCCCTTAGTGTGTTTCCATTCTCCATTCAAGACTTTTTGTTTCAGCATAGTTATCTTCCTTAGGGTGCCTTTCTTCCTCTGCATACTAACCCTTGGAATGAACTGGATTGAGAATCAGGAGTGCCATCAATTGATGGTGCTATGGAAGTAGTAAGATCAGATTAGGTTAGATGGGAAGTATGTGTATAAGTATGTGTGAAGGCACTTAAATATAGCACATTTTAAGTACCTCACAAAAGCGTGAAATAATTGGTGATTTAGCATTACTGAGAAACAGACCTGATCTGTTATCTTAGAAATAAGATGGAACTCTGTACTCAAATCTAATACTTATAACTATTGTTCTCTTTCCCCAGTAGATGTCTCCCTAAAGGTGACATTAGAAGCCTGCATGCAAACAGACTGGGATAAGTGGAAAGTCTCATGTTATTTTTCTTATTTGCCTGGGACTTTTATTTTTTTTTCTTGTTTAGGTTTTTGGTCCAGACAGCACAGCCAACTCTATAACTCAAGACCTGAACAACCGAAAATCTCTACCAACAGCTGCGCTACAGCTCAGTAAGTTTTTTCTCCTTGGACAATTTCCTGCATGGGTGTGTTTCAGATAGTAGGAATTTTTGGACCTTGAGGTATTTTGAATCACGAATGCTGTAAATGTTTAGCTGTCTGTGTGACGATGTTGCCTTTAGGGAATTTATTTGTATCACATTTTTCTAGGAACCTTTGTATTCTGCTTGCTGTCATCTAACATAAATTTCCATCAGTCTGACTGGGTAACTTTCTGTGTCTGTAACGACATCTGTGCTGTTTTGTAGGCCCTGGATTGCTCAATCCACCGACGATGGGCAAAAACAATGATTGGAAGATGACAATATTGAAAAGTAGCAGTTGACCATTGAAATCAGTGGAAATTTCCACTTAGTTGCTGCCATCTGTCATCTGTGTTATGACGATGTACAAGAATTGAACTTGGAATGCAGAATTTATCATCAACATTGTGAATAAAAGGCTGTATAATATTATCGAGTGAACATCTGAGAATTTTTGTTACATCTTGCTTTGAGGCACTATATGTAATGTGGGCCTCTGTAATGTAATATGTAACTGAACATTTATAGCTTCTCGACGTCGAAACAGTGGCATTTAAACGATGATGTCTTTCTAGTGCACATTTGGCATAAACGGGACCATGGCAGCAGAAAGTATGGCATCAACAAACAACTTAAAAGGATGGCATTATAGAATCCGGTCACTGTTTCAGTGCCATAGTCCTACCGTATGACTTCATCTAAGGGCTAAAGAAAGACAGTACAAAACAAAAGGGGCTTTTTGCAGAAATACCTTCACAAAAGAAGTATCACCAAATGAATAGAAATTTTTGTGTGATTGAAATGTACGAATGAACAGATGAAATAACATTTTATTCAGGCAACAGTTCATCAAACTTATTCGTAAGCAGAAACTTGGCCCATCTGTTAAACTATCAGTGGAAACATAACCTTCGCCTATTGCTTAACTTCATTTTCTTGCTTAAACTTGGGTTAATCAGTAATAAAGTTAGTGACTCTTGGGGATATTGTTGCCTTTACCTCTGTTTCATAAATCGTCACTTAAAGCATCAGAGGTCGTTACAGATCTAATAACGTGTGATCAAATGTCGTGAAATCAAATGGAGTGTAGTCAGTCAACCGTAGTTGTCTGACAGTGTGCGTGCCTGGCCCTTGGATGTTGACCTGGAACCGACTACGACCCTACCTATCGATTTAGTTTTGGCTGATCTGTGAATAAGCTAGTTCCCGCGACTAAGAAATCTTGAGATTAAAATTACAATTAGGCCTACGAATGTCGCCATGAGCCTAAATGTGATAAATATATAAAGGTCATGGAAAGTCTGACACAGCGTTTACAAAACTAAAGGTCAGAAAAATGTAAGAAACGGTCAAAAAAGATAGGGAAATTGTAAACAATATGTACAGTAATCAAATATGTACAGTAATCAAACAACGTGAGGGTCATCAGAAATGTGTACCTCATGCAAGGTAAATAGAAAAAGTTGTCTGCAAGGTAAACAGAAAAAGTTGTCTTTCCCCACTGTTTGCCAAGTGTTCGGACAAACAAATCCCACTCTAGTTGCATGCAGCGATATAAAAAATTACATTTTAGAGTTACAGATTAGAAATTAACGCGATTGTGGATTTGATTTGACTAGAAGCCAGTGAGTTCTCCAGTGAGTCTAGTCTCATTGACACTGACTGTAATAGCGCTAAAGAAATTACGACGTTGTCAAATATATGATTCGGTAATCATGGCGGTCAATGCAGATTGATTGAATTGGGGTAACAATTTTGTGTATAAAATCAAAAAGCCCGCAATACTTTAGTTACAAAATATGGCTACAGCCGGAACTGGCGAAGTACTATTTCATCGTGGCGTGGTAATTATCCTTATTCATGTATAACAGCTGACAGGTAGTTTGAAAAACTAGAATGTGTACGAATTAATTTCAGAGTGGACTGGGTTATTTGGGCCGTAGTTTTGACACCCCTAGTTGCGATTTGTTTCCGATGTATCTGCAGGAGTTTATCTGGCGAAACGCATTTCATGAGAACTTTTCTCAAGTATTCTTGTATGCACAGAAACTTGCCCATTTTCTTAATTTATTGAAACCTGTAGAAGTATTTTGAAAGTCTTTGGGTTACTCTGTTACTTACTGATTAATTATTTATTTATTTGAGGGTCCTTCCTTGCCATATTGTATACAAAGAGAGCGACAGTTAGCAGCCGTTTCTTGAGAATTACCATGAAGTTTGTAGTTGCCAACTCTGGAAAATCCCGATTCACGGAGAAACTTCACTTCTCAGTATCATAGGCAAACCCTTTAAACCCAGCTAAGAGTCAGGGAGTGCACTGCTTCCAAGATTCATGTCATAGAGATTTCATTTTGACTTCCAAACAATTTAATTTTAACAGGATATGAAATGGGCCCCCACCCTGTCACTCTTCTGTTACATCAAGCTTGCTCTTCAAGATAAAGAGTACCATATTATACACTGACTCTATATAAATTCAAATTAAATTTCTGAGGTACTGCATGTGCTTGTTGCTTTAGTTCTTTCGTTGTTTGATGTGAAGAAAGTATGACCAAATAAGGTTAAAATTTCCTGTCTTACATGATTTCATGTTTTTAAATTTAAAATATAACAAAAGTTGCTAAAAACACAGGAAATGCTGAAGACAGGAGATTTCTGGTTTCTGGGAGACAGGAAGTGTAAGCTGTTTCCAGGAGACTCCCAGCAAATATGGGAACCGTTCACATTGGCAACCCTAATGCAGTGTCTCTGTTTTTAGAATGATGGTGATGCAGATCTGTGGGATGATAGTGCATTAATAAAGGCATATGACCATGCTATCAATACTATCAAGGTAAAAGTGGCTTCCTCTTATGAATTCTTTTTATAAACATTGCTCGCCATTAAAGAACTCTAAAGAGACCAGTACGTTTGAATTCGTTGTTGTTTTGTCGCTTTCAAGTGTTGTACCTGAGACTCATTTGGTGCCAGAGTGAAAATAAACATGCAATAGCAATTGCCCTGGATTGGCTTCTGTTCCATCATCATTTCTGTTGTTGATTTTGTGTTGTCTGGTTATGAACTGGGAACACCACAGAAGTTTTCTTCTTGTGGCACAATATGGACCTTACACTGGGTGGCACATTTGATTTGTGGTTAGAATATTACACTGTTAATTCAGATGTTGGAGGGTCAAAGCCGTCGCAATACAGTTGACACAGGACTCCGTGCTGTGTAGCTGTCAGCCAGTCTTCCTGCATGACCTTTGGATTTCAAGTTGGAACTGAACTAGGCCTTACACGAGTCTTCGATATTGTTTTGACTGAATGCCTGTGAATAAGCTGGCTTCCACAACTTAGCTTCCTTGGGTGCTGAAGAAATCCTAAAATCACATTTATGATTATGATAGTATTTTTTAATTCCTGCTTTACCTACAGCCTTAATAAAAGGACTACTGATCTGCCCAGCTGGAAAACTAGACCTTGATAGAGAAGACTGGCTACCCGCTCTTATTCCAGTGTTAAGGAAATGACTACCCTGAAAGAGACATTCGTATATTACATTTAAACATTATCATTGCATTACTCTTATGTTTTCATCCTAAGATTATTGCTACATTATACTGTTGTGATCAGCCATCATTCTACCTGATGCTTAAGCTTTTAAGGATTTTTTGTTAAATATTTTTACTTAATTTTTGGCAGATGGCTGTAAAAGAACCATCACAGATGGTAAATGGTGAGAAGAAACCAAAACATCACAAGAAGTCAAAGAAGAACAGACAAAACAGAGACAAGAACTGTGCTGCCCAGAATGTATGTAATCACGCAGTTTCAGAACTGTTCCATTTTCATTATTGCATCTTCCTTAAGTGATGCACTAGGTGTCATAGTCTTTGATGTGCCTGACTGTGGAGTCAAAATTTGTCAATAGGCTGCTCATGTTTGCTGGCAGGGCTATTTGCCACAACTGATGAGAGACTTTAAATTGGATATTGGTAACTTTGTTCTTTAGACTAATTTCATAGTCGTTAGCTTTTGCTCTTATCTTGTCTGCTTTTCAGACGAAAAGGAAAGCAGCGTTAAGATCTTATTTGGCTGTTAATCTTTCTTCTGGTCTGTACAGCAATCTGTGTTGCATTTTTGATACATTATTTTGAGATCTTCTGCCCTTTGATAAGTTCTGGGTTGCAAAATCTTTCTGTCATCTTGTTTCCAACAAAATTTAGTTTTGTTTAAAGTCTGCTTTAAAAATGGTGGTATTTAAGATCTAACAGATATATGTACTTACCTATATTCATGTGTACCTAAAAATATGCAATCATGTATAGCTGCATAGATTTAAACATACATTCTTATATCCTGAAATCTATTTACATTACGTGAAATGCTTCTTATTCCTTAGTAAAACAGTGCTACATAAATGATGTTGCTTTGTTATAGTGGCAGGTAGGGAACCATTGCATGGCCGTTTATTCTGAAGACGGTTACAGTTATGAAGCTATAATTGTGTCAGTCGATCCCACGAATAGAACTTGTGTTGTGAAATATCGAGGATATGGGAATGAGGAGGAACAGAAACTGGAAAATCTCCGTCCTGTCTCCAGTGAAGAATCGTTGATCAACAAACAATCAGAAACAGAATCAGATTTGGCATCAGACGTATGTATCCAGTATGACCTTATTCATGTGTATACATTTATCAGTATTTGTTAATGAATTGTTTTAATTGGTGCTTTTACTTTATCTTATTTCATCCCGTTTTTATTCTTTATTTAGTTGCCTTGATTTACTTTTACCTGCCTTTAATTACTTCATTTTCACCATTTGCTACTGCCATTTGCTGTACTGTTTTCTTTCCAGATTTCATGCGTGCTTTCAGTTTCTTTGTGTTTGTTGAATTTCCCAACTTAGTCCAGTAAACAGTAATGATGATTGTACTACTATTATTATGCTGAGCTTCCTTATAACACAGTTATTGATATGGCTTCCAAAGACAGTGTTGATGGGAGGTTCTAGGGTAATAATAGCAACAGGAGAACATAACAACATGAGAATAGTCACTTCAGTACAATATTCTGCACTTATATTTTCTGTAACTCTAAAGGTTCAGTTCTGTGTGTGGTAAAATAATACATAACTAGCCTTTCCCAATCGGAGCAGACATGAGCTATTTGGTAAAAGGTACCTTCTGGGGAAAATCCTGTGTTGCTCCCCATTAACTACAAGCCATGAAGGCATTTGCCAAAACTATCCAGATTTGGAGAACTTTACCCTAGCATACGGCTTTTTCTCAGCAACCTTTTTTGTTCTCATTTGCCAGATAGTGCCAGAATTCACCATGACATTCATACAGCTGGACCATACATGTGTCAGAGGCTGTTATAACATAGCTGTGTTCATAATGATTTATTTTATAGAATGATGGCACTGATGCTCAGATGTCACATGCAAGTTCAGCTGCAAGCAGCTGTTCTGCTTCAGTTTCCAGTCAGAGATCATCGAGGGGTCATAAGCATGGAAATTGTCGCAGAACCCCAGTTGAAGCGAACCACAGTCATCGTGCCATGCCATCCTTTAAGGCTTTTGGCCTGCCGCCTGGGTCTCCACCTCCGTTTGCTTTTCCAATGCCTATGAACGTAAGACTGCTGCATGGAAATCTTGTCTATAAACACTGAAACCTGTTTATAACACACTTTCCCATAACTGCCTTAGTCTGGTGGTTAACATGCGGGACTGAAAACCCAGATGTCAGGGATTCATAGCCACACTAGGGCAGAAAATATTTTAAAATTTCTGCTCCACTTTTCCCATAGTGATCTCAGCTTTAAGATGAGTACAGTGACTTGTAGTTGTAATTGTGATCTGAAATTTATAAAGCGCCACTTAGGGACTCATCAGAGGCTCTCCCGACTTGAACCAGTGAGACTACTGTCAAATAATACAGACTTCAGGCGCTTGCGAAACTGCGGAAGGGACAAACTGAGGAATTCTGACGTACATAAGCTGTTAATGGGAAGATCAACGGTGATGGAGAGGTCTGGCCACCTGCCCTTATATACTAAGGCTAAGAAAATGAAGTTGCTGACACTTGTACCCATTGCTGTATTTTGGAGCTAGCTGAAAGGACTGCTGTTTTTACTGTAACCAACATTCTGATATAACATAGTTGAGCTTGTATCCCAAATTTCATTCATCTATTGAATGCAATCTTGTTAAAAGGCAACCTCGTTTTTGAGATGCTACAGTTGTGATTTGCAAAGGTGACTTTATATAAGGTTTCTGCTGTATCTTATGTGATGGTTTTTAACTTTGGAATGCAGCTAAGGGTTTGGGTGAAGTTGAGCTGTATAAGTAATTTAGATCTAATTACTATTTATAATGTATTTTGACTTTCAAGTTAGACATGTCTTGCCTGTTGCTTTGCAGTTTGATGTATTCACATATGTATCCAAGCTCTATATATAGTGCATTTTAAGAACCTGACAGGTGCTGCAGCATGACTAACAGTTGTAAAAGGTTTGTAATTGAAAAGTTCTAAGAATTGAATCTATGATTTGTCTCTTATTTGTTTGCAGAATGGAGTGCCACCGATGTTTGGTGGAATGCCCTATTCCACCCTTCCGCCTAAACCTGTAAGTGCTACCGTGCATTATCTGTACATTTTCTAAAATTTATTCATATTTTACATTTTATGATGTTCTTCTTTCCAAAAGTATAACATGGAAATTTTTACAGTGGTTGATTCATCCTGGAGAGCAACACACAGCATCATAAAAAATCCTCAGTCTATTGGGTTTTTGTTCCATCTGGTGACAACAACCCTGTGTAAATGGTTAGTGGTGAATTAAAGGGTAAGTAAAAGATGTGCACCTCCCCAAAACTTTGCAGGCTAACATTTTGCCCAGTGATAAGTTTATTGTTGCATGCCCAACTCTGAATCCAGGAGCAGCTTCTGAGGATTTTTATGCTTTCAGGCTTTATGCATGTCTCTCTGCAAGTGCTCAAGTACATAGCAGTAGATTGCATTAAATATACTAATCACGGGAAGACTACTTCCGTATTTCACTTACTGCAAATACATTGGTGCTGTGTGACATGTATGATGCTGTCTTGGTAAACAACATGTCAAGGACCATGTTATAATGGGGTGAGGTTGTGTATATAAAGCTGGAATCTATGTTATATCAGAACTCATGTTTAAGTAATGTGTGGGTGTGTTTGTATGTGGAGGTTTTGGTGCATTTTATTCATGAGCCATTCACTTCTGTATGACCATATTTTGTTATGATGGTTTATAACGTGCACAGATGATGCCGGTTATTCCACCGCCAATTCTGCCAGATGCTGCATCAATTACCAATGATAAAGATGCTTTGTATGGCATGCTGATATCCTGGTATATGAGTGGATACCACACTGGGTATTACCAGGTGAGTGAGATACCTGTACCTGTTATGCTCTGCACAGTTGGTACTGACTCCTCATCCAGGCTGTTACTTGTGACAGATGGAAGTCTGACTTGTATCAGTTGAAACTTGTTTATCCATTGTCATTTAGATTACAAGAATATGATGTTATAATCTTGGCAGACTAGTGAAAGAAGTTAATCAATAAGAGTGTAGTTCAAGGTAAGGTAAGGTAAGGTAATTGATCTGCTAATGCCATTCCTCCTTTTGTGTGTTTCAGTGTCTGAAGCAGATGGAGAAAGCAAACAAACCAGAGAGGCAGACCAGCTCTACGCCAAGCAATGTATCTTCTACAAACTTGCGGTCTAAACCAATGAAAACAAATCCATAACAATGTGTCGTATGGACATTTATGTTGAAATTGGTTGACAGCTAAGGGTTGAAACTTTGAAGCATAGACCTTAATTGTTGATTTTCACAAGGGATGTCAAAAAATCGTATTGTGAAATCTATGTAGCACCTCTTAAAGTAAAAAGCTAGGCAGAGGCTAGTTAAGCCTAGTTAATACAGTTGTCCTGGATAAGTGTCGTAATTACCTGTTGGCATTTTGGTTGTATTTATGTATTACCAAGACACTTAATATAGCCCATTTTAAGTGCCTGACAAAGGTTCTTCATGCATGACTGTTGTACTGATCTAAACAAATGATTTTAAGACAGTTGGAAAATGTTTGCTAAGCAGAGTTAAATGCAAAAGCTGGTCTAGTTGCAATGGCAAAAACAAAACACGTGTATGGGTCATCCATAAAGGATGTCTGCAAAAAATGACCTACTTTGGACCCCTCCCTCACCATGTCCGCTTTGGCATTACCCTTCCCATCCCCTTTGCAGATGTCTGCACTCCAACAGAGTACTAACGCTTAGATTACACTATCCTGTTGGTCTTGCAGGGGTAACTGATTCGCGGTGGGGTACTTCGATGCACCAGAGACTAATTAGATCTCTCTCAGTATTGACTGTCTGCTGTCTGATTGAAGTTGGTGTTTAAGGCACAGGCTGTACAGAAATAACTGTACCAAAGTTAGATGGAGTCCGCTTTGGTTATTACCCCTTCCCTTGTCTGCTTTTGTGTGACTCCTCCCTCCCTCAGCCTTTGTGGACGCCCTTAATGGACGACCGCATTATGGGTCTTGGATGACTGCCTGTGGATGACTTCTTGGTTTGCGGCAGAATTACTTGTACACAGTGAAATTCGGCGACATTCGGTACTTGGATATTTGACTGTCATTAAATGAGACGGAAAAAGACCAAGGAGAATAAACGTATTGAAAACTGATAGGTCTTAAGCCAAAATGAGAATTTAAGAACTCACTTTAGCAACGAGATTGAGGAAGTGTGTTTCAGAAACTTTGCCCTGCTGCCGTGGAAGTCTTGTGGCTAGAACAGTAGTATAAGATCTTGTAGCATGGTATGCTGGTTGCATGGTGCTTGTGTGTATATATATCAAGACACTTGATATAGCGCCTTTTACGGGACTTCTCAAAAGCACGGCACACGTGGCTGTCGAGCTAATTTAACAGATGCAACTGGAAATACATGTAGGCCTACATGTAGATCGAATATATATGTGGAATAGAGCCGAATGCTACAGTTAGTGGAGGATCCAGGATTGCTTGCATGGGAGGAGGTGCATTTCCAGATGACGCCACGTTCAGGCAGTCCACCTTGCAAGGGTCTGGTCTGAGGGCGCCAGCATATAAACAAGAGGGGGCGAACTGCCCCGGGCCTGTTGCTAAATCCGCCACTTTCTACGGTACGTATGTGCAAGAGAAGTTATCCCAAGACCGAGATCTGACACAGCAGAGTTGCTCCAGCCCTCTGGGTAAACTACCAGAATTAAGACAATAAAGACAGAACGTAAATGTTATAAACCGTTGCTTCCTGCCACCAAACACGACATCTCGTCTGCAGCCAATTTACCCAGGCGTCATTCAAAGTCTAAAAACGCACTACAGTATATAAAACTGGTGGTTGAATGCCCGCTGTGGAAGGTGGACATCCTGTAGACGACAAAGTCGCCTTACTCGATGCAATTCGCGCGCTACGTAGCCTACTGCCTGACGCCAGCCAACACAACAAACAATAGCCAACTGCATCGTCACAAGAACCTCCAACCCGTCCTTTACCACCAGACGAAATGAATCAGTCCATTGCGGCAGTAGTCGACGGATCGTCTAGGATGACCTCTGTGACAGATCCGGGGAACAAATCACTTGTGTACCGCTGGGTTTTCAATTCCATCTGAAGTTACTTAACGACTTCACGATCGCCGATTACAAATTGGCTGTAGCCGAAACGCTTACCGATGATGACGTCGTTGAATCGTAATCGCAATTCCGAGATTTCTACAGCGCCCAACGAAAGCCGCGCCGCGGGGACCAGCTTATTCACAGGCGCTCAGTCAAAACAAAATCTATAGGCAAAAAGGGTCCGGTTCCAGGTCAAGATCCACAAGTCAGACGGAGAGACAGCGTGGCAGCTACGGGGATGGTGTTTGGGGTTGGAGAGGAGAGAGATTAGCGCTATCTAGCGAACTCGGCTGGACTTAGTGTACTTCACGCAGTCGGTGGCCATGTGATCGGTCGCCGATGGCTCACAGCCGTCTCATCTCTTACATGAAAGACTACGCGTGGTCCCGATAAATGTAAGTGCACACGTTTTTCTATAGCGACCATATGGCCTCGACCTTCCTCATTCCCTCAAACCGCCGGATATGCGCAGGACAGGGACTCGTAACCCGATTGCCGATAGGTAGTTGAGCCATTCTGTGGTTGTCGGTAGGTGTCGCTCCAAAGACTGTCTGCCCCTCCTCCACCGAACCCAAGATTTCCAGGGATAGACGACGTACATAGGTCTGTGGGTCTTAGACTTGACTGTCCAGTTGGAATTCTGTCTCCCTTCTTTTGGTGAACTATTCCAGTCACAAAACATGCAACAAAACGTCCAAAATGCAATAAAGTAAGTAAGTAAGTAAGTAAGTATATTCTTTATTAACCAATAGCTAATCGCACATCGGTTTACAAGTATTTAAGAACACAAGAAAACTTAA
This sequence comes from Norana najaformis, assembly GCA_964023275.1. Classification (NCBI taxonomy): domain Eukaryota; kingdom Metazoa; phylum Annelida; class Clitellata; order Crassiclitellata; family Hormogastridae; genus Norana; species Norana najaformis. The sequence continues at coordinate 32,825,697 of OZ029916.1, read as the reverse complement.
TATTCATACAACATCCTAACAATAAAACATTTACGCGTTAGATTGTCAGCAGGAGGAATAATACGATCATGGGTGTGGGGCCGAAGGGAATAACTGAGGGTTTTAATTGGTGGGAGTAGCTGACATGATTAAAGCCGTATTGAAAACGAAAAATAATTTCGACATAGACTCGGCAACAGATCCTATCCTGATTTCTTTTCTTCCCCTTGTCTGTCTTGTCGCTCCAATTCCAGAAACCACCCACCGTAGCCGTCTGACTGACTGCCTGTCTGTCTGACTTTGACCTTGACCTGGATCCGAACTCTTTTTCTCTATCAATTTTGTTTTAACTGAGCGCCTGCGAATAAGCTGGTTCCCGCGACTTAGCTTTCGTTGGGCGCTTTAGAAGATCGAGTTTACGATTACATACATCAAGGCAGTTTACGATTACGATTACATACAATCTGAATGTGAACCGAAAATCTCTCGCACACAGGTGAGACGCATGCATGGATGACTCTGTTTTCTCGTAAATATTATCGTAATATTATGTAACTGGGCCTATGGACTGTGTTCCTGCGCCTTTGAAGCGGCTTCTTAATGCTCTGGCATAGTCTTCTTATAGGTCCACCTAACAGAAGACTTACCTAGATAACGTTGTGTTTCGTTATCAAGGCGAAGTAGGTATTACAAGCCTTGCTCAATTCGATACATTTATGCCCATACTTTTATACACTCACATGTATGTGTGTATGCATTAATACAGCTAAGCCTTGTATAATAAACCAGGGAAAACGTCGACAATAAGCAACTGTCGGCAGACTAGATCCTGTCCACAGAACAACCTGAACGTGCTTATTACATAAACGAATGTATAAGCGCTATAAAAATCTTCCGGCGGCGGCAGCGCTCCGAGTAGTGCCGAGAGAAATATGAAGAACGACTTTGTACATGATCTCCTTCATTTCCGCTCAACGATGCCACGCTGCTCTTCGTCGCCATTTATAATACAATCACGCCCTTTCCTTTATATGTACACAATGTATGTAATATAAAAGGGACGCCCACGTAGGTGTACATTTGTGTCATTTATGTAATGCATGTGTACGCTGCGCTGGGAGTTAATGTACACGTGATGAAAGTACGGGCCTCGCTTTATTCATTTTGCTTTCAGTATACGATGGCTGTTATAACAATGCTTTGTTAAAAGACGTTATATAGGCATATATAAATTATATATATATATGGCATCTTTTAAAAGAAATATATATATATATGCGTATGAATGCATTGCTAAAAGTTGATCATTTAAGCGCATTTTACTCGAATAAATCAGTTGCCCTATAGATAGCAAAGGAAGAGAAAGACAGCACAAAAAAAGACAGAAAGTGGAAGAGTCAGAGGATCGAGTGGTTGGTCTTTTTGTTACGGCTTTCGTAGTTCTGTTTTCCCGTTTCCTTCGTGTTGGATCGAGTAAGTCTGAATACTTTGCGCAGAGGGACCAGAGCAAGGCGTCTGGGCGTTAGACTACTACCCGCAAGCAAATGGATCGAGGCAAAGTTCCGCCCGTAGGTAGAGCGAGCGACCGAGTCCTTTAGGCGAACATGCGAGACGGGATCTTGTAAGCGGGACGAGACAGAACTACAAAACGGAAGCCGAGCATCGATTCGACGCTGACTGCATGCAGTGTAGCTCCGCGGACTCGGCCAGAGACTGCCGTTCACCTGCTGATGCCTAACAAACGCTGCCACTTCCTACAGCTTTTGTGCAGTCGGTGGCCGCGACGCGGCGCATCGACGATTGTCGGCGGTAAGTTCGTCATCAGTCGGACAGCCGGTGCTGGCGGAATCGACTTCCTGCGACGCGGATCTATGCTTTTCGCGACAATTTCTGGTGCGGTATGTTTCCCGTTTCCACGGAACAATAGTTCGTTAAGGGCGAGCATCGAGATAGTGTTTTCAGCACGAGAATGCGAGAGAGAGAGAAAGAAAGAAAGAACAAAACGTGTCGGACGACAATAGGAAGGGCGATAGATAGCTTCTGCGTAACCGATCGCATCTTGGCGTGAGCGATATTAGAGGGAGGAAAGGCGAGATGACAGCTCGTCTGATTCAATTGCGGAAGGGTATCGTACAGCCGCTAATGGAAAGTCTAGTTTTGTCGGCTGCTTTCACACGTTCCACATTGCGAGGCTCAAAACACGACATCGTGTAGTTCGTTCCGTAGTGAAGATAATAGTGCCGGAGTGTGCGGTAGTAACAAGAAACCATTTTACAACGACGCTATAACCATTCACAACGGATTACTGATGTAGCTAGGACTACAACGTACGCAATGATGCTAAATATACGCAGCTAGGCAATGGCGGGTTTATGACGAAGCAAGGATTATCGAGTCTCTGCTCGTATTATCTGGATCGCAAAGAACATCAGATGCATTTTAATGACGTGTGCGTACTTTTGCGTCGATCATGACGTCAGCCTGAGCCTTCATTCGACGATTTTTTTTATCAACCGCGCATTAAAACGCAATACTCGGCTAAACTCCGTCACCTTATCACATAAAAACAACTTCGCTAATAATTATGTCGCGTGAAGGATTTGATACTGCTCACATTCTGCTAAACCCAGTCGAAGTAATTAGGATGATTGGATTAACTTAGGTCAAATACGTTCATCGCTTCGAACATCAAATCTGCCAGATGAAATTCCAACGATGATGGCGGACTAGGCTTCTCTGCTGCCGCCGTCGTAAATTATTCTTTTCTCCGTGATATTTTCTCCCGACGTTCCCGTCCAGACAGCAGCGTCGGTTGGGTTTACGGCCTCTGTTTCGCGCGGCGTTGGCTGGCGTGACCATGGACCTGTCGCGAGTGTGGCGCCATCTTATTGCGGCTGTTTTTATTACCGGTAAGACGAGTTGATTAGCTTGTTACTTTGAAGTGCCTTCTCAAGGAGATTACGTATCGATCGACGGGTATTAGGGCTGGCGACCTAATCAAACGCCAGACCGAACGGACTACAGTGGCCAGCGCGGAGGGTTTTAATATTGCTGACTGGTGCGCAGGCGACGATTATACGTACTTTCCCGCCTTCGCGATACGCGGTCTTAACCTGAGATGTGATGAAAGGCTCAAATTACACGACACAACGACATTTCTTACCAAGAGGTCTAAGGAAGGGCAGTGTGATGTAATGTAAAGTATAGGACACAACTGATAGTGAAGTACCGTAGCAAAGCAATTTCGTGGGAACTCTACGGAGTCATGATAAGCAGGCCATCTTGTGAAAATGGAAGGTAGCATTAAGAAAGAAATAAAGTATTGTAAGTTCAGGTATGAGTGGTCACTGACAACGTTATCTCTTTTGTATAAAGTACTGCTAGCAAAGTTACGAAGGCAAGGTAAACTAATCCAAGGTAAGATAAAGTAAGTTAAGATTGGCCACTATATGTATCTGACGATTTAAGTTGATTTAGGCTTAATGTCAGGCTAAATAAATGTTTTTTTTGTAAATTATCTAAGTAAACGTCGAAGCTCACAAAGGCGCTGAAAATTGAATGTCTAAAAATAAAAATGTGCCCCTTTGAGGTAAAGTATGTATAAAGAAATGCAATACAAAGGGAAATATGTAGAGGTATCTAAAATATCTGTTAAATTGTGCGATAAGTTGACATTTGATGTATCTTTTCTCATCTCGGGAACTGCCGCCATTGTTAGAGCTGGACTCTTCTAGTATGCTGAGGGTCGCTTTAAAACTCAAATGTATAAACACTTTGTACGAATATATGCATGTACAATTGTAGACGGTAACGTATAGTAATCGTTCATTTATTTTACGCGTGGTTCAACAATATGTTCCGAGGTGCTTGGTCCTAGACTCGAAGGATACAGCATACAAAGTGCAATATAGCAGTTTTAAACTACAATGCGAGGAAGTGATGTTTAGTATCGATTAAGGTTGCCTGAAACTACACAGGTAGATGCAAATTAATGTTGCTAAGTATGGCGCATTTGCTGTTTGGCATTGGCGTCGATGAAAGGCTGCCTAGAACTACACAGGCCTAGTCAGGCTGATCCAGTATACTCTGGTGCAATACCTTTTGTTTATATTTCACGCGCGTCTTGAATAATACGACCGGAAAGCCAGTCAGCCTGTACACGTATACTGTGCGTAATTGCATTGCTTGTAGTCTTCTATTATTCGGCCCACATGTAGGCCTGGCTTTCTTATTTGCCTCATTGGATATATACGCTGGGCAGCCGCACGGTTGCGAGACAATCTACGCCTATCTAAAGACATGGATGCGAAATTGCGCTTACTACACGAGTTCAGTGGGTATTTGTAGCAAAATGTTCATAGTGTTTAGCCGCGTGCGGTGGGCGTTTTTAGTTCCATGACGTCGTATGGACGTCAACGGTTCGCGTCCATACATTACTGTAAAGAAATCTGATCTGCCTTATTGATTGTAATGCAGTCTACGTCGGCGCTTAAGTTGCTCGAATTATGCAACGTTAAGCATGAAAGAACGAACGAATATCGCATGTATTTGACTCTATTTGGTGTACCTAGATAAAGTACCTTAACAGAGGTAAGGCAGAGGTAAGGCAGAGTAGGGTAAGGTAAAGCAAAGCAAAATAAGGTAAGATAAGGCTTGATAAGATAAGATGAAATAGGACGCGGCAAGGTTTAAGATAGGTGAGGTAGGTGAGGTAGAGAGAAGTTAATGTGTGGTAATATAAGGTAAGTTGTGTTAGGCTCTATGTCAGGTTAAATAAGGTATTAGTAAGGTAAGCATGTCGTAATTATGTTTGTAAGCCTACATATGTATGCATGTATGTACCTGGCTATTTATATAGTGCTTCTCGTAACCTCGCAAAGGCGCTAATAGGTATGATAGCTACAATTATCATAATGCGTGTGGACATTTAATCGTTTCTTGTCGTATCGCTGTCTGCCCTAGTAGAAATTCAACGCTAGCATTAAGTGTCTCCCTACGTACGACCGATCATCGGACGAAGTGTTTTGCACGATGCGAATTAAGTAGTGCGGAAGACTAGTAGCGTCGGCAAAGCCGCTCTATATGATGCACGCAGAGCGATTGCGGTTAAATATAGCCTCCCGCACGCTGCAAAGCTCTAGACGTTGGTTACCGGTGCTTCAATTCGCGTATGTGAGTCGAGGCAACCTGGACCTTTTGGTTAGCGATAAACACAGTGCATTCGTGTGCTGGGTGAAAATAGCGTATACAATCAAAGTCAGGGTTCGCGCGAGTTACGAAATATATAATCAGACAAGAAGGCATCCCGGAAAAAGATTAATTAGAAGCTCTCGAGTCACAGCCGAAATATCAACTTTCTGGTTCAGATACCGCCTCAACGGATTCGATTTAACAATACAAGTCCACCCTGCTGTAAAGTTGTGAGATGGACTGATTTCCATAGTGGACAGATTAGAGGTTGTGCGAAATTTGGGGAACAATAAGTTTGCAACAGTGAGAGTGAGTCGGCCTCGAAGTGTAGTCTGCCAGATGGTCTGGGTTCCCGTCGTGGAAGCGATTACACAGTTCTGTGTAAAAGAAAGGGGAAAGGGGTACGGTTTATGTGCAAATATGTAAGGTTAAAAATAGGACTTCATTTTCAGAGTTCCATCGAGACCCTTCTTCTTCCGAAACAGAATTTCATTAACTGTGTAAGTCGAGAACTGCCATCACAGAATCCCTATACGAGATTTTACCCCGTAAGTTATAGACTTATATAGTTATATAATATATATTATATATTATATTATATATTATTATATCATATTATTATTATATAAATATATATATTATATATAGTTGTAGCTATAAAACGACAGGGAATAAGTCCCGATACGAGAACTTACACCATAAGTTATAGACTTATATAGTTATATATATAATATATATATTATATACTTATATTATATATTTATATTATATATTATTAATATTATATATATAGTTATAAAGCAATAGGGAATAAGTCCCGATACGAGAACTTACACCATAAGTTATAGACTTATATAGTTATATATATAATATATATATTATATACTTATATTATATATTTATATTATATATTATTATTAATATTATATATATAGTTATAAAGCGATAGGGAATAAGTCCCGATACGAGAACTTACACCATAAGTTATAGACTTATATAGTTATATATATAATATATATATTATATACTTATATTATATATTTATATTATATATTATTATTAATATTATATATATAGTTATAAAGCGATAGGGAATAAGTCCCGATACGAGAACTTACACCGTAAGTTGTGGTGTATGACAAATGTACCTATGAGGCTGGAAGTCCTACGCACGGAAATGGAGCGAGAGACGTGTGATAGTGGGAAGATGCGTTGCCCGATATGCATGTGCCTAGGGCGGAAAGACGCAGAGACTTGTCATAAAACTTCGAAGTCTCAGAAACCAAGTGAACGACTGGTGTCTCAGATTAATGACTGTATTTCCAGAGTCACGAGGTGTAGAATGGTGGTGAAGAGAAAGCCAGTAATAAAGAAAAAGGACAAACAGTGCATGAAAATGGAACGACTATTGCCGGTAAAGGAGCAAACCCTGCTCTGAGAAAAGGATCTCCTCAGGACGCAGACCATCCGGCGACCACGGACACACAGAGCTTTACCGAGTTGCATCCTTTTAGGAAGCGGCCAACCCTGAACCTCTATTGTAGAGAGGGGAACTATGGGCAGAGATGATACGGAACGGTCATTCTATATAGGAAGTATTGTAGGGGAAGTGATACGGGCGGCTTCAAGAATAGAACTGGATTGGAGTCACCCTGCCCCACGAAATCATGCACACATCGCGACCACCATATGCAGCTGCCTTGATAAATCTTTTGAAAGGACTACATAAATGGCTGTCTAACTGATATATATAGTTGGGACTTGATATAATCAGACAATGTGAGATACTAATCATTTATTCAGTTATTAATTCAGGTTTCAACAATAGCCGTGACTAAAATAGTCACCGTTGTACAGTGTAGTAATCGTAATCCTGAGATTTCTACAGCGGCCAATAAAGCCACGTCACTGGGACCAGCTTATTCACAGGCGCTCAGTCAAAACAGAATCGATAGGCAAACGTGTTCGGTTCCAGGTCAAGATCCAAGAGTCAGCAGAGACAGCGTGGCAGCTACGGTGCGTGATGTGTGGGACTGAAGCGGAAAGAGGGATAAGAGAAAGAAGGGGTCAAAGGGTTAAGGGCTGAAGTGCAAAAACAGACAATATATCAATATGCATATTACACTTTCTTTCCATTGCGCACACGTTTCCTTGCGCGCGGAACAAGTGCAATAAATAAATGGTCTACAATTCGCTGCAAACAGACACATCGAAAGTGTAGATCGAAAAGTGTCTGAAATTGCCATTTGGTATGGCCTTCTAGAATTTAAAGTAACATCTAAGTAAGCAACTGAACTTTCACAGGCCTAAAACACTGATATTTTTACCTTCCTCTTTACCGTACCTTTAAATTTACCTCTTGCTTACTTTCTACCATAATAACAATAATTAAGGTTACTTAAGAGGCAAAATTTCTAATATGGTGGAAACAGTTTGTCTCTTAACTAAAGTTAAAAGGCAAAATGTAACAAGTATAGTAGGAAGCATTTTTATAGTAGAAAGCACTTTACCTACCACAAACCCACACATATTCAGTTTTACCCTCGATAGTCACCCTACCATACATATTTATTATACCTTGGCTTACGTTTGACCTTATTTCCTGTCGCGGTCCTAATGCTCAATTGGAATTATTTATTCCGCGATAATTCCTTTCTGTCGATGATCCGTACTCCTTTCGGGCGAGACCCTCGGCCGTCGTGACGTATTCACCCGGAAGCAGACAAAGAGGATCTGAGCGATAAAGAAGGATTTTATTGGCTCTGGTAATAAAGAACGTGCGTTGCATCCGATGGGCATCGTTCGCACACATAGACACACATATGTAGGGTATATAATTGCATATATATATAAATTACTCTTATAGGCCTATATATACTTATTCTTATATATGTACATATAATTCTTACATATATTCCAGCATCATATATATCCTATATTGCGAGAAATATATAAACATGTGCCAATATAACTATGAATGCGTCATATGTCTGGATTTTCACAGAATAAATGGAAAAGATGGCGGGAGTTACTTATTATGATGTAGGTCAAGATGATCTGATTTAAATATTTATGTCAAGACACATTTGAACTACATATTAGTATATAATACAATAGTTATAGAAAGCCTGGCTCATGTTACATATAACACCAGCCATATCTGTTCCTAATAACATATGCTTCGTTTAGGGAGAGCAGAGCAGAAGAAGATGGATGTGAGGAAAGAAAAGTTCAAAGGAGAGACTTAGTAACACAGAGAAAGATCAGAGAAAGATACAGAGAATAAACTCGAGAACAAAACAGAATGAACCAGAGAATGAGACAGATTGAGTTAGAAAAAGAGAAAGGTATGTAACCAAGTTCTATAAGATGAGGCAGAGAAAAAGGCAAAGAATGAGACAAAGAAGAAAGCATCGTCACCAGAAAAGAAGGCAACGAGTGAATCCAAGAAGGAGACAAAGAAGGAGACAGAGGAAGAGACAGAATGAGACGGAGGTGGAGATAAAGAAATAGATACAGAATGAGACGGAGAAGGATGCAGACGTGGACAGACGGTGTGTGTCGTATTTATCAGGTCTTGCTGGGCTTCTTACAGCGTTGCTTTACGTGGTCCTCTCGTCGGCGTGATATGCTTGAATAATTATTATTGAAATCATTGTTCTTTCGGGGCATGTCCGTCCGTCCGTCCGTCCGTCCGTCCGTCCGGCGTCTACACACAAGGCCTCCTTCTTCTCCGTCTGTTTGTTTCTCTGTTTGCAGATCTGTTTCTCTTATGTGTGTCTGTGCGTATCCTTTCTGTATGTATGTTTCTTTTCTCTGTCTCTTTGCGTGCCTCTTGCTGTCACTGTCTTGATTCCTGCCTCTCTATATCCGTCTCCGTCTCTCTGTCTCTGTATCTCTCTCTCTCACACACACACACTCTCTCTCACTCATCTCTGACTGTCTCTCTCTCTGGTTCTGTTTCTTTCGTTATCAGTCTGCCTATCCGGTTGTCCGAATGCCTGTGTGTTTCTGTTTCAATCTGTCTGTCTGTTTGTCTATCTGTCTGTCTGTCTGTTTGTCTATCTGTCTGTCTGTCTGTCTGTTATTGTTAGAGTTCGCCCATATCTGTCTGTGGTTCCATTTGCCTGTCTCTCAGTCTATCCAGCATTCGGCAGTAGGGATGGGACTTCCATTGTTCGCTGCACCGCCTAAGCCTTCTCTTGGATGTTGCAAATGCAGGCGGATCTCCCGACGGCCGAATACTAATGAAATATTTATCTGCATATATAGAGGGGGTAAGTGTGCATTGTTCTGTCGCACACCCTCGCCCCGTTTCCTTCCTTTCCTGCCTCCCTTCATCGCGGTTCCATATTGCCATCGCAGACAACAGGACGAATCTTGTCTGCAATGGAGTTACTACCGCTGCTGCGTTGCTGGTTCTGATGTTAGGCCTAATATGGCGCCATCTGCTCTGGTTACCTGCATGCGATTGTGTGCCCACGTATTTGTATAGCTTAAAATACAATAGACTCTTTTAAAGCATGCACTTGATATTCATCTACTTATGACTCACCCCACTCTCTGTGTAGTTCTCTGTGTCTCACGCTTTAAATCTTTCTCCATACCTTCCTTGTTCGTTACAGGAAAAGAGGGAAGAAAGGGGTAGTCAAAGTTAATGTGCACAAATCACATGTCATCCGTCCAATCATCATCCATCCATTCATCCGTCGATCTATCCATTCAACCATCAGTCCGCCCGTCCATCGATCTATCCTTTAATTCCAATTGTGTATGCATATATACACTGTGTCCGGAAAAATTCCAAGGCTTTACGGTAAATATGAAAATAATTAGTAAACATTAATCGATTTTTAAAATTCCAAGAACAGTTTAATCCTGAAATATATAATTACCAACAAAATTCTTTGTAATTTATTAACGGCCCCGTTTAAAATTACGTCACAGTGACGTATTTGAATTTTATATTTTGTAAAGAAAGTTGCTAGAAAATTGGCGTTCAGCGAGGAAGACAAAATTGTTATAAAATTTTTACGCCAAAACAACAATTATAGTGCAAATAATATTTCAGGATTAAACTGTTTTGGAATTTTAAAAATCGATTAATGTTTACTAATTATTTTCATATTTACCGTAAAGCCTTGGAATTTTTCCGGACACAGTGTATATAATGCTATCTGCACAAGACCTCGTTCTCTTATGCATCGGTGGCCCTTTGCCTGGGTTGGTTTGGTGTCTTAATTGGCCTATAAACAGAAAGCTAACAATAATAAAAATATTCATAAGCCATGCAGTAAACGACTCGTAGGTCATGTCCTGTTCAGAACTGCAGATATAGTTCTTTTATTTTTATTACGATAGCAAACACGAGACCTCATGAAGATTATGGCCTTTTTACAGGCTCATGTTTCCAGAATATAATTAGTACTGACGAGACAAGAAATTAATTTTTTACAGACATTGTGAAATATGAAAACAGTATATATATTAACTATTGTATTTGTTATATGTATGTTATGTATTAGAAAGTAGACTTGCCTACTTGTCTGTTTGACATGGTGGTCTGTCTGTCTGTGTCTGCCTGTCTGTTTGTCTGTGTCCTACCAGATGAGGTTATTAAAATTCCTGGAAACTAAAAATGGTAAAGAAAATCTGTAGAATTAGTGGAAAAGTTATGAGTTCCTAAAAATATCATGAATATCTGTGAAAATGAAGAAAAAGCTAAGGAAACGAAATAAAATTGTGCTGAGCCACAGAAGACTCTCAAAGTTGCTGCTGACTAAATTTGGTCATCAGAATATCTGACGACAGAAAATAGTCATTAAAAGTCCTGATAATTAAAAAATTTCTCAAATATTAGGGCGAACTTCGACAAGAAGTATGATCTTGACCCTTGGCCCTTGATTCCTTGACCCTTGGCCCTTCCTTTTGTAAAATTCTAGATACGCCAGTGCCTGGGATGTCCCGACCCTCTGACGCATTGAGGCGGTCCTTCAACCAGTGCTGTTCTCTGAAGTAGTTGCTTTGTGTCCCACCCCATTTCGTTTGCAACTTCTTTGTGATGTTATGTAATCAGCTAATCAACTAATCATCTCCTCCTACAGAAAACTCAACATATCACCGTTTGTTTTATATCTTGTTCTGAAACTCTATTCTCTCCAGCTGATGTTTTGTTAATTTCCGAATTAATTAATTTGTTTGAAGCATTTATTACGCGTGAAAAGTCAGTAAATCTGAATCTGAGGGCGGAGGAGTAATTTTCGTTAGGGTCAGGACGGAATTGTGCACAGGCCATTCTGTAATAGAAATGCCTGCCTGCCTGCCTGCCTGCCTGCCTGCCTGCCTGCCTGCCTGCCTGCCTGCCTGCCTGCCTGCCTGCCTGCCTGCCTGCCTGCCTGCCTGCCTGCCTGCCTGCCTGCCTGCCTGCCTGCCTGCCTGCCTGCCTGCCTGCCTGCCTGCCTGCCTGCCTGCCTGCCTGCCTGCCTGCCTGCCTGCCTGCCTGCCTGCCTGCCTGCCTGCCTGCCTGCCTGCCTGCCTGCCTGCCTGCCTGCCTGTCTGTCGAACCATAAGCTGTCCTATCCTGAGACTTCTTCCACACGGCATGTAGCCTCAAGCCAAACGGTTTAAGACGCATTTCCACTGTTGATGGCTGTCTGCACTGAAGAGTGAACAGAAGGACGGAACGTCGGAAGGATGGGCAGATCCAGGCCTCCAGAGCGACACCATCTTGCGACCTCTGAAGCCAGTCTGGTTGTCTCCGGTGTTAAATCCGATTCTGAATATGCTGGCGACGTAGACATCTGTCTATTGGACATATTTGCTGAATATGAATATGTCGTGGAGTTGACGGATGTTTTTGGTTTATCCAAACAGATATTCGAATTGGAACTCGCAACCTGCCAACTTGACAGGCGGCATCCAGCATTATCGACCCGCGATAAATAGTACTTAGAACAGGTGGGTATGGCTGTCCGTCTGTTCGTCAGTCGGCGCTGGATGGTTTAGGTTAGAATCAGAATAAGGCGTGTAAGGATATTCTCGGACATTTACAGAGAGCATTTACAGTGTACTTGTTATAACTATCTTCATACAGTGTAACATATTTATATTGCTCCGCGTCTGTTTTGTAACAATTTATTTCGAAAAGTTTATTCAAACGGAAACCAGTCAACTTATGTTAGGTCAAAAGTTGAAAATGGTGGTCGGGCGATAAAAGATGACCGTATACCGTTCAAAAACGCACGAAATTTAGGCAGACTTCAGAAATAACTCCAAAACGCAGATTCCTAACTCGTTAATTCCTAATTTTCGCTAGCCTAACTCTAACATGACTTAGGATAGCGAAAATCGCTTTTGTCATGTCCCAAAGGCGCTATAAACTGCTCAGATACCTCAATACATAGGCTATACAACAAAGTATACTAACATTCCGACAAAGCAGTCGTCTAACAACACGTGAATTATCGAGCAAATTTCACAAATGATAGACTTATCTGCCAGAGTTAACGAGACGCGTCAAAAACAGGCACCAGGGCCGCTATAAATACTTTTTTCTGAAGCATGAATTTTGTGAAAAAGTCGTCGCTATAGTGAAACGCCTGTTTCCGGAATCTAGCATTGTGCATTCGTGCGGTCTCTATCGGTCGTTATCAGTGCGCCAGTGTACGCCAACGAAGCGCTGAAGCGCATCAAGTCCAGCGAAGGGCGAAAAATTGGCGCGAAGGCGTGCGCTAAATAATTTAGATTTGTCTCCAAACAAATTTCGTCGCCGAAACGGCTTTTTTGCCAACTAGTCGAGCAGAAGCAGCCTCGCCTGCTCCTGATGCTACAGATGCAGCTGCTGAAGCAGGCATTTCTTCTAAGAGACGAGAAAGCATCGACTGAGAATCGATTAAATGACATTAGCGGGCTTAGTAAACAAACTAGCAAGAACAAAATTGGACGTGGCGTTGGCAGCGTGCAGAAGGAATGAAGCCACAGTTTATATAGGCCTATTAGCTAGAGCGCAAACTGTCTTCGTCTCATTGGATTATTCACGTCGATCTATTTTTTACAACCGGCGTTATTTGAGCTCGGCAACTCACGGCGATGTCCACATTCCAACGAGGAGAACTAGACGATACGGCTCATTGAGTTTCGCAGCTGCTGGACCATCTCTCTGGAAAAGCCTACCATCTGGCATCCGTTACCACCAACAGTTAATCGACTGACTTAAGATAGAACTTTAAACTGCGCTGTTCCTGCGTGACTGAGCGAGTCCGGGCAGTAATAATAATAATAATAATAATAATAATAATAATGTGCCCCTTGTATGGACCACCCGTGCTTGAGCGTGTTTGATCTTGTACTGCGAGATGGCCTCTCGAGCACCTTGAACTTGGCTTTGTCGGACATGCACTGGCGTCAGGCCTTGCTCCCGGTTAAGGATGGTGGATTGGGTATTAGACGTGCAACATCGCTGGCACTTCCAGCCTTTTTGGCCTCAGCCGCAGGTACCACGCCTCTCCAGGCATCCATCCTGTCTGGATCCGGTACTGACGCTGTGGGAGATGATGCCTTTCTTATGGCCAGGTCCCAGTGGAGTTTGGTATCAAATGTACCCTTTCCAGACGACCCAGTTGCACATAAACAATCAGCATGGGATCTTCCTTTAATTATGAAGGACAATGACACCCTACAAGCATCTGCCGTATTGGACTATCACAGGGCGCGGGTCGTGGCGGTGGCTTCACCTCATTCTAGTGACTGGTTGTTTGCCTTCCAATAAGTGCCTGTGGTCTAAGACTCGGAGATGAGGCAGTACGAGTGGCCGTGGGTTTGCGCCTCGGTGCTGAGATCTGCATCACTCATAGGTGCCCTTGTGGTTCAATGACCTTGACTGATGGTTCTCGTGGTTTGGCTTGTCGTCTTGGACCCGGTAGGACTGCCAAACATGCAGCTCTAAATGACCTAATCTGGCGAGCTTTAGTGAAAGCGGGTTTCCCTTCCTCTAAAGAACCAGTTGGACTTTCAAGATCCGACGGTAAACGTCCAGATGGCGCTACTCTCATTCCCTGGCAGGCGGGCAGTTCTATGGTCTGGGATGTTACTGTTGTCGACACTTTGGCCGATTCTTACTTGCCTCACACAGCCACAAATGCAGGCTCAGCGGCAGAGTTGGCTGCTCAGAGGAAGATCACCAAATATGCCGATTTATCGGTTTCTTACCAGTTCATCCCTTTGGCCTTTGAGACCCTTGGCCCGATAAATTTACAGGGCCTAGAGTTCTTATCTAATCTGGGTGGACACTTGACCAGGGTTTCCGGAGACCCAAGGGAGACCGCTTTCCTTTTCCAACGTGTTGCCTGCACAATTCAACGGTTTAATTTGATTGCCTTCCAGGGCACTTTTCAGGAGTCTGACATCAACGAAGATTAGCCATCCCAGAATACAATTTTTTAATCCGGATAATTTTTCAGCTCCATGAGGGATCATAAATAACTCGGGGCAAAAAAATAATAATATACCGTGTAAATGATTGCAGTTGTAATATTGTAGATGTATAATTAATTTGTTTGTCTGACCTCTGTCTTTTCCTCATACCTCATTTATTACCCCATATAACACAGGCCTTTCGATTTATACCCACCGTTTCGTATGGCATTCATCAGTTTGTTCGTTACAAATCCCTGCGTAAACAGCAGCAACAGTAATTGTAATAGTAGTGGTAATTGTATTAGTAACAGTAATGGCAAATTGGTAATAGCAATAATAACAGTTGCACTAACAGTAGAGACCTAATAGTTATTATTATTTTATTATTTTACTACTGTGGAACAATAATAAAAGCATAACGTAATATTAATAGAAAAATTAACTGGTTTTAGAAACCAGTTTAAAATAAATTTATGAAGTGTCATAGCGAACTAAAATGAAACGATTTAACACTTTCACTCATTCACCAATTTCAGCTGTCAATCCGAGCTCCAAATCCAATTTCCCTCTCCTCTGGAACGTTTCACTCAAGACTGATAGCCAAACGTTTCAAACAATCCTATTCTGCTTCTGCTCCTCCATCACTTCCACAGTAGCATCCGCTGTCTCCCGGCTTGACTCTGAATTCCTGACCAGGCATTGAAAATAACCAAACAGCTTGGTTTCTGCTGACTTTATTTGATGTAGCGCCTGTGTATAGGCTGGTTTCACTGGCGGGTTTTTTGCGGCTCTAAGAAATTTCAGAGATTTACATATACGTTTGCATTGCATATGCTCATGAATATAAAATAATATTTAACCGAGGTATATTCTAATTCATTAATATATTTATTAGCAGAGTGGGATCGATAAGTATATATAAACGTAGTTATGAAGTTAGTAATTTTGCTTCTTTGTCGTCCATTGATTAAGAGATTATAAAACCAGTCAGAAAGATTTCACAGACCAATGAATGTTTGGCTGATAGCAAATCTGGGATTATTTACCTAGCGCTATTGTTGTAACCCATCCTATGTCTCTGGTCCATCTGCGCCTCTTTCGAACTCGAGAGTCCTATTATCCTTATTCTCAAGCTTCCCCATTCCCTTCCCTTTCATTCTCTCCACACCATTCCATTTCCTTCCATTACCTGTCCATACTAGCACTTCCACCCTCCTCTCCATTTTACAATCCTTTTCCTCCATTATATTTTCTTAATTCGCTCTTCCTCTTGTTTGCATGTATGAATGTATGTATTTATGTATGTATTTGTGTATGCATATACATATGTATGTATCTGAACACAGTTATATTATGTATAACCTCAAAAAAGATCGAAAGAGGCGAGTCTTATGTATGTATTGTATATATGTATATACGTACGTACATGTACTGTATGTATGCATGCATGCATACATGTGTGCCGTAGCAAAATCGAATCGATAATTTCCTGGTCGCAAACAGCATGTGACTTCAGGCTGAGCATTGCGCGAACGTGCCTGACTACGGATTACACGCGCAGAATCCATAGGCGTTGGTGTATATTAAATGGACTCATGGAACACTATGCAGCCGACGACACTGGAAAAATATTAAATGTCTGAAAATCGTCCAAAATCGCACAAAATCCGCAGAAAACTCGACGATTAACTCCAGGAGCGCAAACTCTGACGCAGAGCAACCGAACGCACAAAGTGCTAGAGCGAATTAACGCCGCAAAACAGTCATCTTTTGCGTCTTTTTTCAACTTTAAACAAAAAATGGAGGCCGACTTTTACGCAAACCTAGCGACCTGGTCAGGTCTAAATTGTCTGATTTCAGGACGCATTGAATTACGTGACCCCAATGGTTATACTTGTTGTTACATTACCAAATATTACTAAATGTTTGGCTTTAGTCTATGAGCTACTACAATCGTGCTTTACTGCCAAACAATCCCCGTCCTTCCAGTGTGCCTGCCACATAAGTGTCTCTTAGAAGCAGAGTTCGCTAGTGAATATAGTAGCTCTGACTAAGCCCTTTAGAGTTAATGTCTGATAAGAAAGAAACACTGCATAATGCTCTTGTAATATTTTATCTGCCGTTAGAGCTTAATAATTGTGGCCTCATCCGAAGGCTTTGTGGTAGAAAAATAAAAGACATGGCTGAGGACCGCACACACATTGGCTGTTAGAGCCCAATAATTGTGGTCTCATCCCTATACCAGCCCAATAACTGTGGCGTCATCCCTATACCAGACAATATTCTTGGAAAATTAGACAAGATTTGTGGAAGTAAGGTAAGATAATCGCTTATCTATTGCACAAGACTCTCTCCTAACATTAATAATCAGTGATGCTGGATGCAGAAGCTTTGAAGGATCTGTCTGCTGAAACGCAAACAAGACGACACCGGATAATCATTCTCTAGCGGGTAATTTGGCAGTATATTATCACTTTGACATGAAGCAAAGGGGGGGGGGGTTTGAACTTCAGACGCTAAGGGAAGGCAAAAATATGAGCAGTTTGCCATCGGGGAACACAACAGGTCATCATCATCATCATCACACTCATCATCGTCGTCGTCGTCGTTGTCATCATCATCATCATCATCATCCTTCTTCCCTTGCTCCTCCTCCTCCTTATCAGCAACAACGTCATCATCAGCGCATCGGTGTCATCAGGAGGAAGGTCGTCAGTAAGATGTGAAATAGCTACATAAAAGACATAGTAGAAAGAAGATGCAGATAGAAGTGGCAGGTGTCGTCATTGGAAGTATCGTCATCGTCATCGTCGTCTTCGTCGTCGTCTCATCATCATCATCATATTTATCCTTATCATAAGCATCATCAGCATTAGCAGCAGCAGTGGCATCAGCGGCAGCATCAGGAGGAGATGATCGCCAGCAAGACAAGAAGAAGTAGGATAAAAAAAAATTATTAGAAAGAAGATAGAGATAGCAGAGGCAGGTTTCATCAGATCCCGGCGCAGCAGAATCATAGCCACCATCAGCATCGTCATCATCAGCAACGCCAGTCTCAGCAGCAGCCGGAGAATGACAGCATCGTCATGACAGCCGAGACGGTGGGCGTCGTCTGCGTATGTCTTGCGATTGTCCATCGCTTCCGGCCTCTGGACACGCCGAAGAAATGACGAGGATTGGGATAATCCTCCCGCTAGATGGCAGCCGCTCTATATGCAGGCCTTTCACCGTCCAACCTTTCTTCAACACATCCGCATCTAATGCCTGCCTGCCTTTTTCCTCCTTCTTTCCTTCGCTCCGTTTCCCTGACTTCATCATCCACTCGCCTTTCCACCCGTCCTTCTCCTCTTCAGCTTCCCTTCCTGTTTCTGTCTGCAGCCCTGTGTGCGTCTGTTTCCGCCTAGGTTTTTGTCTCCGTCTATTTATCTGTCTATCTGTCTGTCTCTGTCTTTTTGCCTGTCTCTGTCTGTCTGCTATAAATTATATATATATATATATAAAACTCCGTCTCTGTCTCTGTGTAATTATTTATTTTTATTTATTTATGGGCGAAGAGCTTGAGAAATATATCACTATCAGAGTGTTTTATACTTACACTGCCAGTTAAGATTCCGAAGACTGGAATCCTTAACACGTAGAACAGGCCACACGCGTTTGTAAGCCGAGTACGTGCAAGTGACGTCGCTAGCAGTTCATATCCATGACTACCTGTGTATAGTTGTGAGCCCTTGAATACCGATTGATTGGCACAGATGCTAACGTCAGTAATAAAGGAATAAAGGCGCTGAATAAAAACCGGGTAGATAGAGGAATGTGTGCAGCGCTTTTGAGAGCCCCTCAAGGACCGATATTAAGTGTCTTCATACACACATAAATACTTGCATACATATATACATACATAAGTGCATGCATACATACATACGCATATGTACATACATTTGAATAATAAATGCACATGTTTTATAGCCCTATCTGTTCCTTCATTATCCTCCCATTTCTCAAAAATCTTCATCTGGGTCCAAAACTCATAGGAGTGGCCTGTCGTCAGTTTACCTTCCGCTGCTTCTTTCTAGTGACATTGAGCTAAATAAACCTCGGTCCTTTTTATTTTGAAACAATAAATTTCTGCCACATCATTGACCTTAATATCCATTTTATCCGGAATAAATCTCCTTCTCTTCAAAATTACGTATCGGATCGTCCGGTGGATGTTCTCCATGTCAGTGAAACTTGGCTCAAACCGTCGGACACCCCTTCCCTGATTTCGGAGAAAACACCTCACTCATTTTCTCTCATAAATCAACCTCGCCCGGATGGCCTGGATGGAGGAATTACTTTGCTTCATAAGTCACACCTAAAATTTCCTCGCTTCTCTTTACCTATTCCAATCTCGAAGTCGGTCGAAATCCTTATCTCTACCTTAGATTCTGGAAATCAGGGCCTCACCTTCGTCAATGTCTATACTCCTCCTTCTCGTTCACTTTCTCGCTTTTTCACAGAATTCCAATCACTCCTTCAAATCCAGATCTCTTCTTCCTATGAACTTATAATAACAGACGACTTTACTATACCTATAGATACTCCACTCCAAACTATACTTCATAAAAGTTCCAGGAACTCCTCTTTGGCTTTGATCTTATGCATCACGTCTCTATTCCAACTCATGACATGGATCATGCATTTGATCTCCCGATCCAGATGTTCTGCTGTTCAAAATATCTCTCCTTCCGAGCCATATTTATTTGACCACATTGCCATTACTGCTCAGATTTCTTTCCATCATGAACCACTCGCTAATGCATAGGTTTTCAGCAGATTTGACTACTGTAACTCACTTCTTATTGGCATCACTAAGAGAGATCTGCACAAACTACAAATAGTTCAAAAGTCTCTCGCTGGAGCCATAACAAAGATCCCTAAATTTGAGCATACTAAGCCAATAGTACACTCATTGCACTGGCTGCCCCCTGATCAAAGAATTCGTTTCAAAATCTGTCTTATAGTTCACAAAATACTACATTTGAAACAGCTGAACTATCTACGTTCTATGCTCGCACCCAACACTAACAGATATTTCACTCGATCAATGGACTCTGACTCTTGCACTGCTCCGTACCCAAACAGTGTTGGGCTTTCTGGCCTTCTCAGTAGCTGGCCCAAAGCTTTGGAAATAACTGCGCAGTTCAGTTCTTTCTGTCAATTCTTTGACATCATAAACGTTTAAACTAAAGACGCATCTTTTTCAACTTGCTTACCCACCGTAGCCTGGCTTTTGATTTCTCTGACCTATCGGAATTCGACCCGGCTTCTCCATAGGATTGGATTATGATTTATGAATGCGATTTCAGTTGAAGCGACCATCGATTGATGCCTTGGCTAAACACGGACTCTTCAACAGTTTGCCAGTCCAATGCTGTTAGAACCATCAGTGGCTTCCTTCCCTTACTTTTGTACTTAAATTGGGCTCTAACTCCTTAAGTTTTTGATGAGTGCTGTTACGTTTTTGTCATTCAACGACATTCTTCCTCTATGTATTCGTTCTTTCATTTGTTCGTCCGTTCTTCCGTTCATCCTGACGTCTGTCATTTCATCCGTCCATCATTCTTCCATTCTCTAGTCTTTCCGTCAAGAATTCTTCCTTCCGCCCATCCTTCCGTTCAGCCTTTCGTCTATTCTTCCATCCACTCTATCCATTCTTCAATCCATCCTTGCGTCCATTCTTTCGTCCCTCCATTCTTCCCTCCATCCTTCCATCCATCTTCCAGTCCGTCCCTCTGTCCATTCGTCCGTCCATCCTTTCCCAGTTATTTTGTCCATTCTTCTGGCCATCCTTCGGTCCATCCATCCTTACGTCGATTCGTTCTTTCTTCGGAGTGTATCCGAGACTTTTAAGCGCCTCTCGGGATCTCGTCTGGAATTGGTTTCGTCGATGCTGATGATCGTTCGATGTCTTCAATGGAACTGGAATTTCTTGGATAGAGGCAGACAGACGGACATCGACACGGACACAGAAACGGACGGAGAGACAGCGAACCAGACAGAGGCCACTGTAGGCAACGTCACTCACTCGATTGCCATAGACAGATAACCTTTGGCACATCGTTGCAAACACAGAAATAAGTCTACTGTGAACAAGCATCTTACATACGTATTATATACACACACACATATATATATATATATGTATGTATAGGTCGTATATGTACATATATAAATAAAGATAAATATATATATATATATATATATGAGATTGCAATTGTATTGGGCATATCTTTGATGAGATTGCATTGGTTTATCTTGTCTTTTGAGACCTATTCTTGGCTAGGCTGATACGAACACATCGTTTTATAAACCGGTGTCTAGCGGGCTGTATATACTTGCCATATAGCTCAGTATTAAATGTGTTCAAGCGTTGCATTTTTAACAGTAAAATGCTAATACTGTAATGTAAAGCAGCAACAAGAATAATGACGACAACAGAATTTGGCACAACAATAAGAGTTAACTCTGCAATTTAATTTTTGCCAAATTAATTGTAATTTCTTCAAAACTAATGAAAATTTCTCAAAAATTTTAATTTATCAGATACTATAACAATTTCTCAATAATAATAATAATAATAATAATAATAATATTATTATTATTATTATTATTAATAGTAGTAGTAGTAGTAGTAGCAGCAGCAGCAGTAGTAGTAGTAGTAGTAGCAGCAGCAGTAGTAGCAGCAGTAGTGGTAATTTGTCCAAAATAGTAGGTATTTCTGCAAAATTACTATAAATTTCTTCAAAACAGCACTGTTTAACAATTTTATTCTGTGCAGAATTAATTAGAAGTTCTTTATTTATAGCGATAGACTTTCTTTAATCGTTCTCTTCGATCTCTTAGCGGATAGTCTATCACCAAAGTATCGGCAGATGATTGCTAGCGGCTAGCATTGGTTATCTATGCGTTGAAGTAAGTATGTGTTTATGCAACGCAACTGAACAATTTTATGGGGCCTTTTAATCTTTAGAAGATGCATTGTCAAAAGTTCAGTTTTATAGCGCCTTTTACTTTCTAGAAGATGCTATGTTAATAGTTCACCAAGAAGATAATGCTTTACAGCTGGGAAAGTCACAACTCAAACAATGTAGTGTAATTGAGGTTTGACATTCGACACCATCTTCAGAATTCCTGGTCCGTGTTGTGTTATGGTTGAGAAATGACAACCGAATTATGCGTTCGCATCAAAAGGTTGCGCCCACCGACGGGCACTCCCTGCGCTGATTCTATTTTCAACGAAATGAACGTTGAATGCTTGTATATATGCATGTGTTTCGTAATTATATAGCATCTTTCCAAGAGCATCATGAAAGCGTTAGTCTCTTTATGTAGGACTTATCATGATGCATAATAATTATTAATTAACAATCATTAGTATAATGGTGTGAAATAGCAAAGCGATATGGGAAATGGTCAGATGGACACGTACTTCAAACGGACTATTTATCATAGGGGGTGTAACCAATGGACGACTCCATTACCTTGCCTTAGTTTACCTTACCTTATCTGATCTGATCTGGTCTTCTCTTGTCTTGTCTTACCTTACTTTGCTTGACCAGACATGACCTCACTTCATCTCACCTTCCATTGCCTGATCTTCCCTTACCTCATTTTGCCTTGCCTTATCTTGCCTTATCTTATTTTATCTTATCTTACCTCATCTTACCTTGCATTGGCTTATCTTAATTTATTTCGCCTTGCTTATTTTACTTACCTTACCTTACCTTGTTCTATCTTTTCTGATCTTATCTTACCTCACCTTTACTTGCCTTATCATGCCTAATACATGTACTATACCCTACCTGACCTAACTAAACAGTACCTAACTTCACTTCAACACGAACCTTACTTTGCCTAACCATACCCTAAACCTTACATTACCTGCTTTGAACAGACCTTAGCTTGTCATACCTTACCTTACCCTACAGTATTTTTGTCTTCGTTTAGACGCGACACTGGCAGCTAGATTCAACAGCATCGGTTAGTTCCATCCATGGATAATACAGGATAAATATTGATGCAGCTGCACGTGTGTTAACTGTAAAAGCCGGTTATGAATTCGTGTTTTATGATTCATAAGCCAGCACCTGTTTCCAAAGCCAGGCCAAAGCCTCTGATCTGTCGGAGGCTGCCATCCAGTGGACAGTAGTTCTTCATTGCGCAAGGTGCGTGCGTACCCTACTTGAATGATTGATTAGCCAAGTGACCTTACAACGACTTAGTGATTGACAGGCAGTGACCTACAGTATTTCAGAATATGGCATTCCGAGCGACTTTTTATGATGACCAGAAAGCTGTGTCTGTTTGTCTGCCTGTCATTCATTGGTTCATTCATTCATTCATTCATCCATTCATTCATTCATTCAGTCAGTCAGTCGGTCAGTCTGTCTCTCCGGCTTTTTGTCGGTATATATGCCTCTCTGCCTGTCTGTGTGTCTGTCTGTGGGATCTGCGTAAATGTCCGCCTGTCTGCCGAAAGACAGGCATACAGAATGACAGAGTAAAAAATACTTCCTGTCGGCTGCTTCCTTGACGTCATTCACATGTGGCTTCAATACAGACAGACAGACAGACAGACAGACAGACAGACAGGCAAGCAGACAGACAGACAGACAAAATTTTTGTTGACCTACTTATAGGTCTTCGGGATAATCTCATTTCTTGTCTTCAAAATTTCTTTTGAACTGTTAAGCCATTTATAATTTTTTGTGTCATCTCCTACAATTAACGCCCGTCAATATTATTTCTTGAAGTTTTTGTGCAAAAAATTAAAATATTAAGATTTTTGGGACATAACCACGGGTGCTTAGACTTAAATATTGGAAGACAGTCCCTTGTCCCATGGAAATGGACGCCTGTGTGAAAATTGCATGTATAAGTGGATAATAAATACCCCTTTGTGGTTATTATATATATAATGCTGATTTATCCAAAGATAATCACGTTATATCTTTGTATAAAATAGCCTTTCCAATGGCGTAGGGCCTACTATCTATCATTCGAGTTGGCGCCGTAAATTTTAACAGTAGGACTACTGGATGACTATAGCGTTATTAAAGTCGTGTAACGAGAAATCACGCCTATATGCAAAATATATTAAAATTCTACATCTGTTAACAAGGCCATATAGAAATAAATGTAAACAAATAAGAAGAGCTGCAGAGCGAAGTCATTATATCAATGAAATTCTGAATTGTTAAAATGACTTGAAAAAGCATGGGTGTAATTAAAACACTGTTTGCGGAAATTAAAATTCTTTGATAGGAGAGTTTTTTGTTAATGATACAGAAACTAAAGATAAAAGCCTTATTGCTTCTAAAGTTAATGAATTTTTCACCGAAATTGGGCCAAAGCTAGCTGCTAACATAACTGCCAGTAAATTTTCATTCAATGATTTTTAAAAACAGCTTTCAATTTCATCCGTCAGATTTGAAATAGCATAATCTATTGAAATAATAGCACACTGCAAATAAACTCCGTCCCACTCAAAATAGTGGTTTAGACGACATTGGTCGTCAGATTTCCAGATTTGCCAATGAGGCCATATCGATCTCTTTGCCCCTTTGGTCAAATTTCTAAACTGCTCTATTACAATCAGTGTTATTCTAAATAGTTCAAAGATTGCTAAAGTAATTCCAATCTTAAACTCTGGGAAGACAAATAAGCTTTGTAATTATAGGCATATTTCAAACTCATCATAATTTTCTTTACAATATTTTGAAAAAAATCATTCACAAAAGGCTAACGTCACACTTAACATCAAATGATACCTAATAGAAAGATCAATACGGCCTTCGCTCAAGTCATTTCACAAACATGGCCCTACTTGAAATACACGACAAGATCGTCGAAACTGTGGATAACAAAGTTCAACACTTCTCTATATGTGTCTTTTAGATTTATCTAAAGCATTTTACACTGATTCATGATATTCTGATTAAAAAAACTACAGCATTGTGGTATAAGAAGAATGTGTCTTGAGTGGCTTTCTGATTACTTAAGAAATAGAAGGCAATGTGTTTCATACAATGGGCACATTTCGTGAGTATGTACTGTTATCTCTAGTGTATCTGTATTAGGTCCTTTACTGTTCTAAATGTACGTCAATGATATTTCGGACATTTCTTCATTACTTCATTTTGTTCTGTTTGCCGATTATACCAATATGTTCATGATGGATAAATCTGTTGTTTACGTTTATAAAATTCATGCAGAATTGTCAGAAGATGTTATGTCGCCACATTTATCTTTTACAATGGGCACTGTTACCCCAACACCACAATCATCCGGAGCAAATCCATAAAATCTAAATTTATTATACATTAATTTCAAGCCCAATATATTAGCTCGATCACAGTGTATTATGCGTACCTTGGTTAATCCATCCAGTCCACAAGGTTTATCATATATCAGAGATTTAGAACGCATTTGAAGTACTTGTTTAAGTTTGCGATATGGTTTTGCACAAGCACCATTTATCTGTGCATTTCTGTACTACAATTGGATACTTTAGTTGATTAGATTTAGTAGAATGATGTCGCCCTCTGCAGTCAAAGTGTAATTAGGATGACCTTGGTAGCAGAACTTTATGTTCCTTTTGGGTTTATCCACTGACACCAATGAATGTGACTGCCTGGAACTGTATTAAGTTTTTTATTTATAATCAATAGATCAGTAAAGTATACGAATATATTATATATATATATATATATATATATATATGCATTTTTTATCATATTCACCTTGTAATGCTGTATACATATAAATTCATTGTTAGGGAATATATACATATTTATATACATATGCATTCATCATTATGGTGCATATGCATACGGTTATATATATGTATTTATATTATATATATCATTATACGGTGGCATCACATTGTGACTGATAGTGTATATTCGTCTGAGAGTAATTTATCTTAGTCCGGCGGAGAGTGCTTTCATTCAGGGTCTTGCGAGAGGTCACGTGCGCGATCACCTCTTTGATGTTCGTCTTCCGGTGCTGCTCTCATAGGGCGTAGGGTGGACGAGAGAAGGGCGGGATGGCTGACGGACGAGCGGCACGGGGGATTGGTTCGGCCCGTTTTGCATAGCAAATACGCTGCTGAGCATCCATTAATATCCATCTGGGCGCGAGTCTTCGCTCACCCACCGTCTGTATCTCGACTGGACCGGACTGGACTGAAGTAGATCGGACCATACTGGACTGAACTACGCTGTTGTTACTCTTCCATTTACAGATTCAGAAGTTTACAATTGGGGTGGGACGAGGAAGCAATGCGGTAACCTAATTTTTTGTTCGCGCGCACTTTTCACCAAGCAGTAAAAGTTGGTTCTGGCAAAACTGGAAGTACGGTTCGTCATTAATGGCGTCTGCAAAGAGGGGTGGACATGCATGCAAATGTAGACATTAGAGAGGGGTTAAGGTCAATGAGGACGTTCGCATCTAAGTTTGGTACATAACAGTTATTTCAATAGGCCTACAGCCTGTGCCTGAAAGACCAACTTCAGTCAAACGGAAGTCATTCTGCAATGCTTTTTGGATCATTAGTGGACTTTGCTGAGAGCAGCCTTAGTTGTACCACGCCTCGTATATGTGTGATTGGCTACCGAGCTTCAGAAGTCGTTGACGTTGGTTGTGGACGTCCACAAAGGGGAAAGGGGAGGATAATGCCAAATGTGAACAGATACGAAAAAGGGGAAGGAGGGGTCTGAAGTAGGTCATATATTGCGTACATGCTTATGGACGATCCCTAAACGACAAATCTTACGATGCACTGGCCCTGTGTCCGGGACTTCGATCGTCTAGTCAAGGGCCACAGAGCAGGACATGAGTACCTCTCCTACGTTCTACTCTGGGACATGAAGTTTTGCTTTCGTTGCTTTTTTTAGTAATCATGACTTTCAGGACCATTATTTTTGTTTCATTAGAGTTTCTTATTCTCTAATTTTGGTTATAAACAAATTTATAAAGATCTTCTTTGGTTCAGAATAAAACTGTATAACCATTTATTTTAATTCTTTTCTTAGTTTCTCAGATTTTTATGACCTACTTTATTTGTAGGCATACCTCGCCCAAACACGTTTGGGGCACCTCACTGGCGTAACCCCTTCAAAATAAAATTGATAGGGCATGAGCAGATTATTGTCATCTGTTGTCATTCCTATAGTCCTCCTTTCTTCCATTATTTCTTTCAGACTTAACTCCACTCCCGGACTCTAACCTGGACCTGAAACTAACCACATAACCTGGGTTGTGGGCCTGCTTTGACATGGCTTCGGTGAATAAGCTGGTCTCCATTGGTGCAGCTTTTGTGTGTCGCTGAGAAATTTCGGAGATTAACATTTACATTACATACTTCAAAGAAGAGTGATGGTTTCCCTCCATTACATTTTGCTACCGCTTGTTTTATCTATGTTGCACCAACCTTTTGGAGGAGAATTCCAATGACGTCCTTCAGCTCACTCATCAATTTCAAAGTGCACCTGTCAGTGTCTTGAGATTCTCCTGTGGATTTGATTTGGCTAACAGTCAGCGAATAAGATGGACCATCGATTTCTGACCAAGCTTTCATGTGACAATGAAATATGTTGGAATTTACTTTGAGCTAAGTATACAACTAGGCTGTGCGATCATCTTGTGGCTAGCGTGCACGACTGTCAACTCAGGGGTCAGAGGTTCAAATAGCTGCAAGGTCAAAAGATACTGCAAGATTATGATCCACTCGCGCCTCTAGCGAACTCAGCTATAAAAAGAATACATGGACCGTACACTTTCCGTGGCAAGATCAGGTGGCGAGGGAGGGGACTGGCCATTCGTCCTTATATATGGTGATGCTAAGAAAATGAAGTCGCTAACACTTCACACCCATGGCTGCCTTCCTCAGTTTTGGCTTAAGTGACTGTTCTTATTCTATTCTAAAATCCAGCCATGACCCCTTTCAAAATTTTGGGTACACTCCATTGATCTGCCACGCCCCAAACTGGTTTTTTCGAGGGTTACTTACCGGACGAGGTTATACAAATCCATGGAAACGAGAAACTGTATTGAAAATCTGTGGAAGTAGTGTAGAAGTTATGAGTTTCTTAATATGTCGTGCATATCTGAGAAAGTGAATAAAAAGCTAAGAAAAGGTAATAAAATTCTGCTGAACCACAGACGATTCTCAAAGTTGCTGCTGACTCATGGTCATAAGAATATTTTACGATAGAAAATAGTCTTCAAAAGTCCTGATAATTAAAAATTGTCAATTATTTCGGCGAAGTTTAGCAAGGCCTTTCTTCCTTGACCTTTCCTTTTGTAAAATTCTAGATACGTCCCGTCCCTTTGACGCACTGAGCCGGTCCTTCCACCAGTGCTGTTCTCATCAGAAGTTGCTGTGTCCCCTTACATTTCGTTTGTCACTTCTTTGTTATGGTAATCAGCTAATCACCTAATCATTTCCTCCTACAGAAAACTCAACAATTCTTCATTTGTCTTATATCGTATGCTGAAGCTCTATTCTCTCCAGTTGATATTTTGTTAATTTCCTAATTTATTTATTTTTATTTGAATCACTTATTACTCGTGAAAAGTCAGTAAATCTGAATCTAAGGGGTGGTGGAATGGTCGCAAGGGGCGAATCATGCAAAGACCAAGAATATTATGTACTGGGAAGGTATCTCTGTGTTTTCGTTGCAGTTGGGAGTGCCGTAAGAGGAAACGAGAGTGGCAGCAGCTGTCCGGAGAACTACTGGGACGAGCCTTCAAAGAGATGTGTCCAATCCCTTCTGGTCGCCATCGAAGAACAGTCGAACACAGCCATCGGAAACTGGTCATCCTCCGCCTACTGGGTCAATAGAACTTGCACGTATGACTTTCGATTACTATTTGATCATTTTAAATAAGAATAACAATAACCAAACTAATAATAATCATTAATATTATTAATATTAATAACAACAGCAAAAACAACAACAGCATCATATGCCGTCATTGAGTTTTGCAACACTTAGGGATTATTTATATCTCGGGTTAAAAATTGAAATAATCATATTTCATTTTGTGCTTATTTTGATCCATTCTCTAATCCTGTCCCTCTTCCTTTTGCTGTCCATCTCCCTTTTCCTCACTGTATCCAAAAACACACCACATCCAATTCTGGCAAAGCATAGCTTCTTATAACTCTTGATTTGAGCGATGCGTTTGATAATTTGATAACACAGACAATGATATTTCTGCTGTCTCGCCGATATACATGTGTCGCGCTTGACCCCTCGGCTAGAAAGGTCACCGCGTGCTGTCGAGGACGCCCTGATGAAGGAACCATCTGTTTCACTAGCGTAGGCTGCAGATTCGAACCCGGCTCCAACATCTGTACTCTTGGGGCTCTGAATGCATCTCCTCCGCAATACACTGGAGCTTTCTTACCGAGTCGAATGCTACGCCTTAGCAGAGGACGCTCCAGGATAATGCCACCAGATGACCGAATGTTGTCCGCTGTTTCCGAGCTGGAAACTGCTGCTCTCAAGAGCACGCCTGGGTCCGTGTTGGCGTCCTCGGCAGACTTACCATCCCGCTCCAACAATGGATACTTCTTGGACTCCTGAGGTGGCGATAGAAGTTTCTGGCCTGTTTCACCTCCCCGACTGATATGGCGCGCTATAATTTCGTCCCCTCACCTCTTCCCTGAACGAAGCCTGTTCCTGAATAAATTGGTTATGGCACTCTATCAATCTCTCCTCCATTTGGGTCTGTCTTTCAGAGAATCGACTTTGGTACTGTATAAATTCATCTCTCATCTCCTCTCTTATCCTGGCCTGACTTTCCACGAGTTGCTTCTGGCGCTCTATAAAATCTTCCTTCATTTCCTACCTTAAAGAGAAGTGACTTTCCATGAGCTGCTTCTGGCGTTCTATTGATCTCTCTTCCATCTGGGCTTGAGTTGCCCCGAGAGAGGAGATGGACTTGGCTAGGTTCGACAAGAATTTGGTCCAATCCCTCCCTGAACTAACTTCAACATTTGGAAAGCCAGGACCTGACTCAGCCATATTTCTTTATATAAATTCCTTTAATCTTAAAACGACTTTTATACAAATTACAAATTACAGTACACAATTACATTAGTAAGAAGAGGAAAGTGGTTAGTTCTCTCCAATCATCAAGTTTATCGGAAATTACTACTTTAAATTAATAGGCATTTAGGCTCGGAGCGTAATATTTTAGCCCAATAATAATTAAATCGAAAGAAAATAAAATTTAACTTCCTGATACGAAAGCAACGAATCGACTCGGGCAGGTAGCATCGACGGGTCCCGATTTCACGTAGTACCAAGAAACCTCACTCTGACCGGCGAAAATCGGTATCCACTTGCTAAGCGATTTCGAAAGTCGGGCATGAAATCACAATCAAGGTTAATCCAATAGTTAAATCCACAAATTGAAGATGATACATCCACTAACGAAGGACCGATGTTGGAAAGATAGTTTCAAACATGGTACAGCAATGACGGCCGAAAACTAAGTCGTCATCCGAGACTGACAAAATCTTATCAAATCGCAAATATTCGAACAGATTCGGCGATTCGATTCGCCGAGCTTCACCTACACTTAAAACTCTGTTTCCGAAACCTTAAATTACTCAAAACCTTCGAACGATTGATGAAATCGAGCGAAACTTCGACTCCATCAAATATTCCTGTCCTATCAACAATGGCGACGATCAGACCGACTGCAACTGACCTTCAAAAGTCCTTTCTTGCCTGTCGCACTCCATCACCTACCTAGCCTATACGCCCAGCTGCCTGACGCGAAGTTCAAAAAGTGCAGCGAGCCGCCAGAGATGCTGCAGCCGGTGCAGGCGCACGCAGCGACCCTTAACGTATATATACATCTATATGTACTTTTGACAGCGGGGCCCAGCTCCTATGACAGTGACGACTTAAAGAAACATTTATATGGCGCCAACGGTCGCCACACATGCATCATTTGAAGTTTCAGGTTCTGCTCTTATCTGGCTATCTTCTTATCTTAATGATCGTTCTCAACAAGTTGCAATAGTCTTATCTCGCTCTTACCCTATTGCTTGTCGTTCAGATGTGTCTCATGGTTCAATCCCTGTGCCTCTTCATTTCTCAAGCTTTATTTCATCCATTTGTCAAATTGCACTCATGCATAATGCAATGATTCAACAATGTGATGATGTTAATCGACTCTACGTCGCTCACTCTCTCTCTCTCTGTCTCTCTCTGTCTCTCTCTGTCTCTCTCTGTCTCTCTCTGTCTCTGTCTGTCTGTCTCTCTCTCTCTCTCTGCCACAGTTCCCTAAAACTGCATTCGAATTTATAGAAAGACTTGTCCGAAAATTTAAGAACACGTTACGTCGACTGCTTCCGGTATATTTTTCAACAGTCTGAATGATGGCATGGTTAAAACAGTTGTTCATGTACTTGTTGGCTTTCGAATAGACTATGCAAATACGATGTTATATGGTATATCCTCCTTTAATCTAAAAAAGCTCCAGGTCGTTCAAAACTCTCCTTCTATGTGGGTGTTATATGTTCTTCCGCTTCATCAAATGCATTACGTTTCCTCCTTGAATTTCACTATAGCTTCCTGTTGAATGGCATATTAAGTTTGAAATTTCATGCTTGACCTTTGCGCGCGTAATAAGTGCTTTAAATAAATAAATAAAACTAAATTAGCGAAGATATTGCGATCAACGAAAATCTTTTCAAATACATTAAACATACAGGAATAATCGTTCTACTGTGTTAACAATGCATAATATACTCACACAAATATATAACCATAAATTTTACATATTATAGGCAATTGTGTTGCAGATCATATGCAGGTATTTGTCGATGGGGCCAAAAACATGGTTTTATGTTGCCTCGAGTATAGGAAGGAAAGGTCGTGGTTGTCTGCCTTAGTCGCTGGTTCTGGTGCTCAAGCAGCGGGAAATGTGTCATGAAAGTTGGTTGGGTTCAGCGTGTGTGCGCGAGTCCGCAGCTGGTGACATTTCTAGTTATCTGAACACTGCTTGCTAAATGACGGAATTTTTGTTCTTAATGACACTTAACATCATTTAAGTTAGTACAGGAAGCGCCTTTGTGAGGCACTTAAAAGGCGCTATACCAAGTTCCTACATACATACATACATACAAATCAGTGTTCACTTCATCTTGGCTGTGAATTAATGGTGCACGAGGCTCAGTCTAACGCTCACCGTTCAGCTGTCGTAATATGGGTGCTGGGACGTGGGAAGAGGCGCTACTTGGTTGAGGCGTTAGTTAAATATGCTACCTCGCCTTTCGGTCACAACGGCCGCTCCAATCTCAACCACACCTCGACCTTCGCAGGCACATCGCCGCAACTAGCTGCTCTGTCTTCCCTTCTGTCTCTGCCTTTTACTGTCTCCCACTGCCCGCTTCTCTGTCCTCTACTATCTATTTCTATTTCTATCTCTCTGTCTCTGTCTCTCTCTCCTTCTCTGTCTGTCTGTCTATCTCTCTTTGTCTCTCTCTCTATCTCTACCCTCTCTCTGTCTCCTCTCTCACTCTGTCTCTCTTTTTCTGCCATATTCTGTATCTATGAAGGTGTCGTGTGTATATATGTCATGCATGCATGTATGCATATATGTTTTATGTATTGCGTATTTTGTATATACATGTATACATATATACATCATGTATGCATGCTTGTCGCAGTCAGTCAGTCAGCCAGTCAGTCAGTCAGTCAGCCAGCCAGTCTCTCTGCTCGTCCGTCTTTTTGTCTGTCTGTGTCAGTCTGCCTCGCATGATCCACAGGAATAAGTGTGTATGCGTGTGCGTGCTGAGAAAATGATTAGAATGTTCGGTGCAGCTGTCTGAGCTCTGATTCAATCGCGGTTTATCCCATTAGCACATTGTCAGGACCATGGTTTTTTAAGTAAAGCTGGTTTTGCAGCTGATATGGTCACCATTGGCAAGTCACTTGTCGCCGTCGTCGTCATGGTAACGTTTGTTCGTCTGCGATTCTAATTATTTAGCGCCTTTCTTTTTGTGTTATGCATCGGTCATTTCGTCTTGATGACGGCTTGACGAATGAGTGACGGCTTGGCCCAATTAATGAGCTTTTGATTGTTTATTGATTGCTGATTGATAAACGAGAAACCAACTGACAGGTGTCTGGCCTGTAATACGTTCTTCAGCGGCTCTTGATCGATGACATTACTAAAACCTTTGTAGACAATTTGTCTGATTCTGAAATATCGGTTCTTTCAGGTAGCATACGATAAGTAGACGAGGTAAAGGTATGCAAGCTAAGGTAAAGTAATTCAAAGAAGGGTAAGATGAGGTTATGCATGCTTCGTTAAAATCAGATAAGATTAGCTAAGGTAAGGTGAAGAAAGGCAGGTTAATGACAGACTGAAATAGGTTAAAGTCAAGCCAGTGTGGATTAAGGTAGCACAGGTTCTTAAAGGCACTGCATAGGAATCAATTTGCTCAGTAAGATAAGCTCTGGCTGAGAAAAGGTAACGCAAGATAAGCTTATGTATACGGTATAAGGAGGTTATGCAAGAATTTAAAAAAAATAACCCAGGGTTCAGAATTTCTTTGGCAAAGGCGATTACCATAATTGTAATGGTCCTGTTCTCGTATCTTTACATTGGCGGCCATTGAAGCAAAGAACAAATTTCCAAAATTGATGAAACTAGTAACAGAACACTGAATTCTGGTCAGCCACGAGCAATCACTGTATCAAATGGCTACTCCTCACACCCATGGAAGTAATCTGAGATTAGAATTAGATTAGATTGGATCAGTTCAGAGCAGATTAGATTAGATCAGTAGGTTAACGTCAGACGAGGCACATGAGTAATGGTTAGCCGAGATAAGAATTTCCACAGGACAAGGCATGGAGTGCGTCAGGTATACGAAAGCGGAGAAAGACGAGGTGAGTTATTGTATGACGTGGTGCAAAGCCCAGTCTGACAATGGATCTGTAGGCTTGTAGGCCAGTCATTTCTGGCGCTGTGTTTATTATAGAGGAGTCTATCTGACCGTCAGGCCATTGTAGGACAGACTGGCTAAGGAGTCAGTGCATTTGGGTTTTGTGGTCGACCTGAGGCGTCCGCTTAATCTGTTTGATTTGATTAGAGGCTCGTAATAACACTGCATGAGGACTCGGACTAATGCAGTTAGAGTTTCAAAGCTCAATGCATTGTGTCACCAGCAATTTAGCAGAGCTAAGTGAGTTGGTGTCTCTTAGTACGCGTGTCCGTCTGTCTGCCTGTCTTTCTGTGCTTCTAGGTCCGTGTCTCTGTCTGTTTGTGCTTCTAAGTCTATGTATTTGTGTGTCTGGGTTCCAGGTCTTCGTCTCTGTCAGTATTTTTCTGTCTTTGTTTATGTAAATCTGTCTGTCGTTGTCTGTCTGTCTCTGTATCTCTGTCAGTCAGTCTCTATTTACGTTTGTCTTAGGCTATCTGTGTGCATCTCATTGTCTTTGTTTCTGTCTGTCTGTCAGTCAGTCAAATGTATACAACACAATACAATGCGATATGATACAAATACAATATTATACAATACAATCTATTACAAAACAAAGCAATACGATATAATACAATACAATGCAATATACTAAAAAATAATACAACACAATCTATTATAAAACAATACAATACAATGCGATGCAAATTAATACAATACAACTGAGGTATTAAAAGGCTTAAAAGGCGCCTATTATAAATACACCCAAGAATGAATCAAAAGCACCAGCTCCTGGCTTTCCAGATAAGAAAATAGTCCTAGTCTTGCCTTTTATTTCCTCGTTCAACTTTCTTGCATTTTCTTGACTTTACTTTGCTTTAAGCTGTGGTACTTTACGTTGCTTAATCTTTCATTTGCCTTATCTTATCTTATATTGTCTTATCTTGTCTTGCCTTGCCTTGTCTTGTCATTTCCTGAAGAGTCCTACCCTATCCTATTCTATCCTATCCTATCCTATCCAATCCTATCCTATCCTACCCTATCATATCCTATCCTATCCAATCCAATTCTATCCTATCCTATCCTATCCTACCCTATCCTATCCTATCCTATCCTATCCTATCCTATCCTATCCAATCCAATCTTATCCTATCATATCCTATCCTATTCTATCCTATCCTATCCAATCCAATCCAATCCTATCCTATCCTATACTTTCCTATCCAATCCAATCCTATCCAATCCTATCCTATCCTATCATGCCCCGTCCTTTCTATTCTATCTCATGTCATCTTAATCTTAATCTTAATTTAATCTTTATCTTTATCTAAATCTTTTATCTTTATTTTGATGTTGTGTCTGTTGTATAGGCTGTGGCAGCAGACGAACCGATGTTATCAGCAGCTTCTGAACCAGTGCCAAACGGACGACAAAGCCTACAAAGAACTTCACTCTCATGCCGCTCGTACCTGGGTGTACTCACTGACCTGCTCTCAGGACAAGGCGAGACGTAGGTGAATCTACCAGACGAACTCCTTTGTAAAGTAGAGTAACCGTACAGTTATGCAGCGCAAATTCTAGAAAATACTATTCTCATCTAAAACTACTGTCAAGCAAAATGTCAAAAAATTTTCAGTCAATGCGGAGGCAATTTAAGGCAAGGCAAGGTAAGGTAAGCTCAAGATAAACTGAGATAAGGTAAGATAAGATATATGATATGGTAAGGCAAGGTGATGCAGGGTAAGGAAAGCTAAGATATGGTAAGATAAAACAAGATAAGACAAGGCAAGGTAAGCTTTGCAGGGTAAGGTAAGGTAGTCGCTCATTAACTAAAAGCTTCTATAGTAGAATTAGTCTTCGACGGCGTGACCGTCTGGGTGAAGGATACTTCAGCTGAAGCCCAGAAGCTACAGTCGACAGTGTACGGTCAGTGTACTCATTTTATAGCTGAGTTCAGTAGAGGGCGCAAGTGGAGCAGAAACCTCTAAACGTCTTTCTCCATTGGCAGGGATTGGAACCCGACCTCCGGGTCAGCATGCTAACCCCTAGACTATCTTGCACCCCAACCGTACCCGAAATTGCCCTGTTTCGCCTGGCCATATAATTGCTATACGTTTAAAGAGTTGTTGACTACTCACTGAAACATTGCATTTTTACTCTTAAAATAAACCTAAAATGCCCGGTTGGACATAAATTCGATCTTAATTGTTTTAATTGTAACGTTGTAATAGTTGCTACAATAATTTGCAGAAACATAAAGCCCCAGGGCGTAGCAATGGATTGTGCAGGTTGTGCAAAGCACAAGGACCCACTATGCAAGGGGCCCTCTGGGCACCCACGGGGCCAAGGCCCGGTTGCTCAATTACTTAAAGCAAAATAGCCAAAGTTCAGTGTGCACAAGGGCCCTCGGAAGGCTAGCTACGCCACTGATAAAGCTAGGGGCGATATTGGCGTTACAGAAGTTAACAATCTTTCAAATAGCTACATGCCTGGATGTGAGATGTATTCTAAGCTAAAGTAAGGTCGATGTCAGCGGCCCTGGCTAACAAAAGATGTAGTTAAACACCGGACACTACTTCAAACCATGCTCTCCACACCTTATCGCGACTTTTGCGGCATCCTGTTCTGAATTTGCTACGCGGTCACGATCAGCGTTGACGGAAATTTCTACTAATTTTCCGGGATGCTCAGCTTGCTTGACTATTAATGAAATCCATTGCGTCATTTGTCGCCATCTAGCGACTGGTTCTATCTTTGGGCGCCAGAATTGCTATTTTTAGGGTATATGTTAGAAGCAGCCATTTGTTGCAGATCCAATGAAACGGAAAGGAGATGGGCTCAAGTTCGTCGTAGGTACGTCAGTGAGTGAGCGGGTCAGTAAGGCGAAGACCTGTCTTTCTTCATGGCTACAAGTTAATCCCATGTGACATCGTCGTCGACTCATCATCATCATCATCATCATCATCATCATCATCATCATCATCATCATCATCACCACCATCATCATCATTATCATCATCATCATTGTCGTCGTCATCTTTGTTTTTGTTGTTGCTTTTGTTCTGTCGTTGTAGTTGTTGTGAATAGAGTGTAGAGGCAAACGATGCAGTAGATCATGATAATTGTCGTCGCCGTCTCCGCGGCAGTCGTTGTCATCATCATCCGTCTCGTTATCATCGGTTTTGCGAGAGTCATCATCATCATAATCGTAGTCGTCTTCGTCGTTAACGTCGTCGTTGTCTTCATCATCACTTATTCATTCGTTCATTTCATTGGCGCATATAAAATGCAAATCCTCCGGTCAGCAGCTTAACAGAACAAGAGGGTCGTTCTGTTGTCGGTGGAGACTAGAGATTCAGAGGGGACGAGGGAGACTAGGAGGATGGAGGGTGAGAGCCTTCGGGTGGTAATTCCTTTCCTATGAAATATGCTTCTCTAGCCGGGTCGTGCGCTTATTTTATACGGGAAACTGAACGACGGAGGAAGGCCTTCATGTGGAATGAGCAATCGATGCGTAGATAGATAAGTAAGTAAGACATTTTTAACACGCCATGTGTCCATCGGCTGAGCGAGAAATCGTAGTCGTAGATAGATAGATAGACAAACAGACAAATAGATAGATAGATTGGTAGACATACATACATACAGACAGACAGACGAAAAGACAGACGAAAAGACACACAAACAGACAGACAGACAGATAGATCAATAGACAGACAGACGAAAAGACAGACAGATATATAGATTGAAGAAAATAGATTGGAAAATAGACAGACACACAGAGACAGGCAGATAGACAATTAGACAGACAGACAGACAT
Organism: Norana najaformis; assembly: GCA_964023275.1. Taxonomy (NCBI): domain Eukaryota; kingdom Metazoa; phylum Annelida; class Clitellata; order Crassiclitellata; family Hormogastridae; genus Norana; species Norana najaformis. Next base: position 32,788,297 of record OZ029916.1, on the reverse strand, counting down.
CTGATAGATAGATAGACAGATATGCAGACAGATACGTAGACTGAAGAAAAATTGAGAAATAGATATACAGACTGATAGAGCGACAGACAGACAAACACACAGCCAGACAGATAAATGAATATGATAATTAAGCGAGTGGGCAGTTGATTCAAATCTTACAGATAGGCAGACAGAAGAGATAAATGAACTTAAAGAAGGCAGGACAGACAGACAGACAGACAGACAGACAGACAGACAGACAGACAGACAGACAGCGGGGCAGAAAAGGTGAAGAGGAAAAATTCAGATGCGTCCTGATCTAAAATTGAGCAGCGCGCCCGTCATCCGCGGCTTTTTGTGGGGGTTAATTAATTTAGCCTGTGTGGCTCACTCAAAAGCCACAAAGGCTATAGCCACAACCAACAGAAACTGCATTATAGCCACAAGAGCATTAGTCACATCGCTCGAAAAGCACGCCCGCGACAAGACACGTTTCAACCGCAGTCAGGAATACCGGAAGTCAATGGCCTGATGGGATATCGGGCCAAGTCGGAAACGACGGCAACATCCGCCGCAGGGGTAGAGGGAAGGAGGAGGCCAAGAGGCAGACGATCGGTTGCTGCTTTTCTCGCGCAAGAAATTCAAGATTTATATACTTATTAGACTTATTTTCTCAGATGCCGTTTGCTTTTGAACTCTCATCTGCCAAAGGACGAAAATTAGGCGGGTGTATTCATCTGCGAGTGGGAGGGTGGGTGGATATGGGTGGGTGTAAGAGTGGCTGTTTTGGGTCGGTCGCTCTGACTGACTGACCCACGCCCATTACTGTTAGTTTGCGGAATCATTAGTTTATTCGTCCATTCATTCATTCATCCATCCTGCTAGAGCCAATGAAGCAGATCCTTTCGTTTTCGCCTACCAACTTTTAAGTGCTAAGTAAAGTAACACTTGAAGACCGCATGGGAGAATTTGGAACCAGGTTTGCGATGTAAGGCTATCATAACCCACAGGCCTACTTTAGTTGGCGCTTTTGCATGATATTCTCTAAATACCCATGGAAAGAAGGCTGCTCTGTGTCAACTATTTACTTCTGTTTTCGGCACAGTTTAGTCTTGGATGACCAGCAGTAAAAATCCTTCCAAAACTCAACTGCTTCTGTGTGACCCCGTCAACAAGTTTGCAAATTTGAGTGGCTCAATTGGGTGGATTGTTTGCTATAAAATGTGCCTGCATGTTGGGGAAAACATTTGATTCAACTATGCCATTTTCCGACCATGTTCAGGCCACATGTAGATCAGTTCACTTGATCATACTTTTCAGATCTCATTCTCAAGATCACATCTCATTAGCAGTGCCCTGGTTTCTTGCCGACTCGAATACTGTAATTCACTTTTCATTGGTATCATTGACAGAGGTTTGCCGAAACGACTAGTGGTACAGAAATCCCGGACCAGAGCCAAAACGAAGGTCCCCAAATAGCAACATATTACTCCCATATCGCAATTACTATCCTGGCTGCCCATCGAACAAAGAATCTGTCTCGAAATCGAGTTTAAAATCTGCTCATAGTTCGCAAGGCATTACGTTTAAATCCATGGATACAACTACACTCCTTTTCAATAATCCTCATACAAACAAATACTTCAGTCGATCAACAAACAATCTGACTCTTGCTGTGCCTCGCACCAGGAGAGCGTTGGATACTTGGATCCTAGGATGATATCAATGATTGGCCAGGAGAATCGAAATTCAATCCCTATTCTGAGCGCTCTGTCAGTTCGTTAACGTCATTTGCAACTTAAGACTCGTCTGTTTCAACTCGATTACCCGCAGTAGCCTGACTTCTGCATGGTCTCCCTGAAACATCGAATTTCGACTGGACTTCTCTAAGGGATTGAATTCATTATATTGGACTTGTCTTCATGCTTATAACGAAACATACTCTCTTTAATAACCGAAATACAGTACGTGTTTATAGCGGTGTTTGTTGGGGTGCAAATTTTTCCTATTTCGCATTTATCGATCCCAAGGCGGCGTTTATTCTGATGCTATCGGTTTATGCCGTCAGCATTTAGAATATATGTCGACTGTGGTGTATATGCACTGCGCATCCCTTCACACAGTTCAAACGACGGCAGTAATGCGCTGCTCTGGGCCATTTGCACAGCGCTATATAAGTAGACATACAGGCAGAAACGAGACAGACACACGAGGTCTACATGTATACCAGGAATTAATATGTACACATGGACTCTACTAGCGTCTATATTGTTGCTTAATTAAAATATGCTATATAAGCATTCATACGCAAAGCATACATGTATAAGGCATACTGCCTCATACAAGGCGTTTTTACGCATACAATTTCCTTTGTAGAGTCTAGTAGTTAGCGTACTGACTGATAAATCAGTGGCCGTGGTTTGAAATATTCGTCGACAAAAAGAATTTTGAGATTTCTCTGCCACTAGCGCCCCCTAGCAAACTCAGCTATAAGACGGGTTTATTGACCGTACACTGTCGATGGGAAGAGAAGGCAGTGAGGGATAGGACTGGTGGCTAACCGCCGTTATGCACAGAGGCTAAGAAAAATAAAGTCGCCAACACTTCATATCAATGGCTGCCTCTCAGTGTTGGCTTTAATGACTCTTCTCTTCTTAGTCCTATTTATTTTTATGTGCATATATATTATATATGAGAGGCAGCCATTGATATAAGTGTTGGCGACTTTATTTTTTCTTAGCCTCTGTGCATAATATATATATATGCAACCTATACTATACTTGTTGTATATATGTGTTTATAAGTATGAAGTTATATAATTAATACGGTGTATATTTATAACATGTATGAAGTTTCCCGTCTGTGGACGATGCATTTATATATAGCATTCTGAATACATGTTGTATAGGCTTTGTTTTTGTAAAATTGTCGAAACATATCTAATACTTCGATACATATATGCGTTACATGAAATCACGTATATGCATATGGGTGCCACGGAAATTTTCTGGTGTGTTTGTGTGTGTCGTTCTGGCCATTTTGACGTCGTTTCGTCATGTGAGCTGCAGTCAGACAGTTTAGTGTCACCCACATAAAGTGATCTGCAGACAGGAAATTGATTAGAATTTTCAATAATTCGGATTAGTTCCTTTGTCGTGTCGAATGATGTCCCTTGAGCGCACACTGAGGCTTCTCAGCGACGCTGTCTGCTTCTCTGTCTGTCTCTATCTGCCTCTGTCTGTGTGCCTCTGTCTGTGTGTGTCTGTCTGTCTGTCTGACTCTGTGTCTCTCTGTTTCTCTTTTTCTGTTGCCTCAGCTGAGGCTCTCTTTTCTAGACATTTTGTCTCTGTATCTGTCTGTTTGTTTCTCTGCTTGTATTTTAGTATGTGTCTCTATTTCTATCTCTATGTCTCTGTCTCTATCTGTATCTCTATCTCTACCTGTCTCTGTCTGTCTCTCTGTCTGTCTCTGTGTCTCTGTTTCTCTTTCTCTGTTGCCGCAGCTGAGGCTCTCTAGGAGACGCTTTGTCTCTATCTCTGTTGGTCTGTTTCTCTGCTTATCTCTTAGCGTATGTCTCTATTTCTATTTCTCTGTGCCTCTGTCTCTGTCTGCATCACCTGTCTCTGTATGTTTCTCTATTTGTCTCTCTGCCTCTCTGTCGCTCTGTATGTTTCCCTTTCTCTGTTGCCGCATCTACCCGACTACTGTAGCGTCGAGTGGCTCCTTATAAGCCGTTTTCGACGGTCAGTTCGTTCGTGTTTTGATTATATGAATTGTGGGCTTTGTTTTCGCTGGAGCAGACATCATTTGGCTTCGTTTCGATTCTCGAAGGCTAGATGCATCTCTCTCTACCTGTCTCTGTCTGTGCCTCTCTTTGTCTTTCTGCCGCTCTGTCTCTCTGCGAGGAAGGATCAAGCATGACAGCCTAAGAGACGGATTGACATCAATTCAGGCTAAGAATAAGCTGCGTAGCAAGAACGTGTGAGAAGGAGACAATATATTTTGTGGCTGTCTGACTTACTGACAGATATCCCAACAGAGATGGAGGAAATTGTAAATTTTTTAGTCGAAGAAAATGTAATCCCCCAGGAACAAAAAAAAATATTATTATTATTATTACTATTACTACTACTACTACTACTTCTACCACCACTACTACTACTACTATTACTATTATTTTATCCCAGGTATACATGATCTCTCAGAAGTATAAAATACTCAGAAGACTGAAAAATATTATTTTTATTATTATTATTATTATTTCTGTACTTATTGAGTGCAACTTTATAATGACAATGCATCAGTCGATGGCACTGAGCAAATGTGCGTGAAGGACCTGCTCGAAGTCCTCATACAGTAACCGTTTTATGGGAAGCTCGGACTCTCACATTCCGACTTAAAAGGCGAGCACTCAAACCAATCGACTACCATGTTACACTAAACTTGCTACCGTGTTCCACGATATATGTTAGCACACCAAGCCGTTTATATGGCGCCTTTGTAAAGCCAGTAAAATAAACTGCGCTGCATGCATCTTTATCTAACTGGGATTCAAACGGGCAGCGGTAGTAAAGGATCTCACCCGATAAATTCATTGAAAAATGAGCAGAGTCGAGGCCGTACGGTCGCTATAGAAAAACGTGTACGCTTTACATTTAACTGCTGAAAATAGCAGTAGTACTTAAATATGTCTTAGAATTATGTTAGAGATATATTCCAACATGATGGCCCTATACATCAATAGAAACAGTTTGAGAGAACGTATAATCAAAATTCTTCATAATAAATTGAAATATTACTATAGTTCTCTTAAATATCTGATACAGGAACATTCATATTAGACACTGACAGTAAATTTCACTGTCACTTCTAAGCCTCCTTAGTTTCCTTCCATATACGAGAAATCCCTGTCCCGGTAAACATGGAAATAAAAGTAGGATAAACTGGTTTATTCATAGGAAAACATCGCATATATACATGATTACAATTCGTTGCGTCCTCCTAAATCTGATTTCTACCCGTTTGGTATATCCGTTCCGTTTTGTCAGAATCTAATCCAGCGGCCTGCTAACCCCCTTCGGTCCCGTGGCAACGGCGTTGTCGGCTGCAAGGGGTCATATATTCCCGTCGCTTGGTTGTCTACCCTTAGGGGGGAAACTCTGTAGTATTACGAGCAAAAGAAAAGAATGAATGCGACGCAATTCGCGTCCTCGAGGGTATTGAACTGAATCGAATCCGTCATAGCTTTAAGGGATACTCGTATCTATAAATCTATTTATCATTTCATAGATATATAAATAGATATATTTATCTATGCGTAGATGCATGCATAAATCTCTGGAAATATACTTACTTATGCATTGTCAGAGAGTAAAAGAAGGGATGCATGGAGACTTGGAAATAAGCAGAGGTTCTAGGTTATGAAAATGATGCTCAAAGCAGATTGAGGAAATTTGTAAAGTAGGTTGGAAATAATTTTATTAGATTAGATTAGATTAAATTAAATTAGCTAGTAAATAAAAGACATCGATATATGTAAGTACGTATGTATGTATGTATGTATGTATGTATGTATGCATGTATGTATGTATGGATGCATGCATGCATGGATGTATGTAAGTATCTGATGTTTTATATAGGGCCTATCATGGACCTCTGAAAGATTCCTATATATATATATATATATATATATATATATATATATATATATATATATATATATATATATATATATATATATATATATATATATATATATATATATATTTGTAGCATCGTGTCGTGTCTCATTAATCATAGCTTCAGTCTTTTGCTCCATATGATAGCCTCGAACCCTTGCTCCATCATTTCTAGTCTTGTACAACTGCTTTTGATTCGACAGTCTCGAACTCCACCTCGCCTATACATTTAAACTTTTTGTTATGCTGCCCAGCCTCTGTAACCCGCGTTCCACTTTTCCGGTTGCTAGTATTTTGTTTCTTCTAAACCGAAGCCTCTAAACTTCGTTTTGTTATTCTCGTTATACTTCGTTATACTATATTACTCCAAAGTGTGGAGACCCCGTCCTCATACTCGAGAGTACTGAGGCCATAATCTCGTACTTGTATAAATTGAGGCCACAGCCTCAATTTCACTTTAGTTTTATTGCGATGTTTTGTCATAGTCATCGCATTACATGTAAATATCACATTACTACACACAGTATTACAGTTGCATATTGCACTGATGGCGTATCATTTTAGGTAAGAAGATTTAGCGATCGCGCATTGCAGTTGGGTGGAACGTTTTGGTATAGTTCTAAACCACAGGAAGCTTGATATCCTGCATTTTCTTGGTTATCGCCGTCGTTATATGCTTTGACTGCAAAACAATCAGATTTCTCATAAATTCTGTTAACCCTGCGAGATCGATGGAGATTGGCCAGAATAAACTATTTCTTTTGAGGATTGGAAAGCATTAAAACATGAGCAATAAAGGAAATATTTCTTATTCTCGTCGGTCTCTTTCGGAGTCTTCCTGCTAACTGTCATCATTTGCAAAAGAGAACATCTAACTGTCAGTTCTTGTCTGTTTGTTCAGCTTCTATGTCCGATTAATTTCTGCGCATGTCTCCGTCTGTCTGATGATTATTTCCGTGTCTCTGTCTCAACCTGTGTTACTGTGTAAGTCAGTCGATTTCCTGATTGACCTTGCATAAATATTCAGCTGCGCAGGGACGTGACCATGAATCCGTTTAGCGATCAGTGAGTGTTTCTGTTTCCCTAGCTACATTCATATATCTTGTTGCCTCTGTCTCTTCTTCCTATAATCTACCATTTATCTCCCTTTACCTCTGCCTCTCTCTCTTTCTGCCTCTGCCTCTCTCTCTTTCTCTCTGTCTCTCTCCCTGTCCTCTTCCTCTCCCTCCTTACTGTTTTCTTCAACCATATCACCCTGCCAGTCTTTGTGGTCGTTACTTCCGTTATTTCATGTCAGTCTTGCCGACCGACTTGACGCCTTCCTCCTCTTTCCAGTCCGCCTGCTCTCCATGGATCCATCCTTCTGTCAGCGCTGTTATGCTGCATCCATCTCTTCCACAGCCTGCGAGATGTTCTTAAAACTATATAAATGTCCATATGCGTGCACACAAGCATTAATCAACTGCGCCGCCAACGGCAGGCTTCTTTCACCTTCTTCTCTGTATTGCACTTAGTCATCTTTGCAAATATAAGTTCTTACATCCTTCCCATCTCTTTTATGTAGTTGTCTCCACCTCCTCCTCTTGCCGTCATCTCCGACTTCTTATAATTATTGACCACAATTTGTCTTCATGTTTTCCTCACAAATTGTCTCCCACGATCCGTCCATCCTTCGCTTAAATCTGCATCCATATCTCTATACCGCCATAAGTCTCTCGGTATCTCAAACTCTCAGATTCAGTGCGTTACTCTACGGCTTCCAGTTTGTCTCCGTGCCTTCCTCACAGACTGTCTTCTGATCCATCCATCCTTCTCTTTAGCTCATCCTCCGCATTTCTGTGTCACTGAGTCTCTGCATCTCAATTCTCTGATTCCGTGGGTCATTCTAATGACTCTATAGCTTCCTGTATGCGTTCAAAATACACTGGCAAGAGCTTTCACTAAAATTCCAAAATATGAGCATCTATCGCCAATCCTAATACAGTTGCATTGGTTGCCCATAGAAAAGCGCATAATGTTTAAGACTGGACTAATTGTATACAAGACTCTGCATTTCAGCCAGCCTCACTATCTTCACTCCGTACTGACTCCCAAGACTTATTTCTACTCAACCAGGTCTTATAACTGTCTAAATCTGACTATTCCATGGACAAGAACAGCTCTTGGCAGGCGTGCCTTTTCTGTTGCTGGCTCTAGACTCTGGAACTCTTTTACGGCAAATGTTCGCTGGGCAAAGTCTGTTTCCGCCTTCAAATCTCGACTAAAAACTCACCTCTTCTTGGACTCATTTCCTCCATAGGCTGTCTCTGTGTCTTCTGGACTCCTCTTTGGATTTTCGACCCGGGCTCCCGTGGAATTTGGCTTGGACAATGATTTTGCTTAGCAGCGACCATCGAATGATGCCTTGAGCATTATAACAGTGGCGCTATAGAAGTTCTTATATTAGATAAGATTTAGATTAGCTTCCAATTTGGATTTGTCCATCCTTCTGTATCGATATCTATATGCCACTATGAATCCCTCTGTATTTGACAGTTTCTAGTTTCTTCGCTCCCGCTAGATGTCTTCGTCACAAAATCTCTTTCCCATTCATCCGGTTTTCTCTTAAACTCTGCATCTCATGTCTCTATACCACTGTGAGTCCCTCGGTACCTCCCACTCGCTGACTCCCTAGCTCCCAATTTTCCTCCGTGCCTTTCTCTTAAATTCTCTTCTGGATCCATCCATCTTTCCTTTTCAAGCTTGAACCGTATCTCCACATCACTAATGGTCCCTCTATGCTTTCCTCTGTCTCTGTCGTGTCATTCCTTCAAATCATATTCTGCATGCCTGAATCCCTGCCTCTCTATCGTTTCCTGCTTTCACCCTCCTTCTTGCCTTTCATACCTCCCTCGATCCCTCCTGCGTACATCCATTCCTGCCTGCCTGCCTCTCCTGCATGATTCCCTGTCTTCCGTTCCTAATACTTTCCTCTCTCTTACCTTTTCCATCCCTTCCTCGTTCCTCCCCGCCTGCATCGCAGTGTACCCTTGTCGATAGTTAAGCCTGTGTAGGGCGATGTATCGGTCCCTCGGTGCACCAGTCTTTCTTTTCTGTTTCATGTTGCCGTGTGGTGCTTCGACCCTCGTGCCGGCCGGGGGCGGCAACTGTAGAGGGGCTGGCTGATTCTACGGGGTTGGGAGGATGTGGGATGGGTTGTGGAGCAGCCGCTCTCCACGAGCAGCACATCCGTCACCCCGAGGGACTTGGCCTCGGGGGTCGTTGATCATCATAATTGAATCAGTTGTTCGTCTGTGAGTTTGTTTGGCCGTGCGACGGACCGGCGAACGACACCAGCTGCCGTGTCCTACTCCCCCTTTTCCTCCTACTCATCCTCCAACTTCTCCTCTTATTCCTCCTGCTATTACTTTTCCTCCTCCTCCCCCTTTCCCTCCTACTCCTACTCCAACTTCTCCTCTTACTCCTCCTCCTCCTCCTCATATTCCTCCTGCTACTCCTATTACTCCTACTTCACCGCCTCCTCCTACTCCTCCTGCTCTTACTCCTCCTCCTCCTCCTCCTCCTCCTCGTCCTCCTCCTCCTCCTGTCTCTACTACGCCTCTCTGTCTTAGCGGACGGATCTTTTGGATATTGACCCGATTACGGCTTGGTTTTGGTGCGCCATCAGTTGATGCCTTGTGCATTAGACACCGACGTGATAGCAGTTACTAATTAATAACGATATTCCGTCCTTCTTATCATCCTCAGTTTGATCCTCCTCCACTTCTACGCCTTCCCTTCCTCCTCCTTCCTCCTTTTATCCACATTTTCATCCTCCTTCACTTCGTCGTCTCTTCCCTCTGCCTTCCCATATAGTCGTCTTTTCTTCTTTTTTCCAGATTTCATATCGTCCTCTGCTCATCAACTTTCTCCTTTACCTCCTGACCCAAGGTCATCCTTTCATTTCTCTCTTCCTTTTGTTCCACTTGTTCGTCTAGCTTCTCTTCCTTCTCCTTCTGTCATGGTGTCTCATGTCGTTCTGCTGTGGATCGATATTGTTCGTTTTGGGTTTTGCCCAGTGACACCAGTGCTTGTGGCTGTTTGCAACGGGATTATGTTTCTTTCATTGATGATCAATAAAAGATCTGAAATCTGGACAATTCACGAGTCTGTTCTATATCTTCCGTGAATCCTTTCTTTTTTCCATTTCTCTAGCTCATCATCGCCCTAACATCTCTTTTCAATTCTTTCTTTTCTTTTTCTATAGGCTATCGGTCTTTGCATTCTCTCATTATTGTCACCTATTTTCCTCTTTAAAAGTTTATTTAACGTCGATTAAATGGATAGACTGAAACACGGTGAGATACAATACAATACAATACAAATAAAATTTGTTAATGCCCTCCTTACAAAGTTCAGAAGTGCACTTGAAGATATTAGGAATCGAGATCAAGACATGAAATATAACCTGACCTGATCTTATATAAATTGATTTGACCTAACCTGACCTGATTTAACCTGTATGTCTGTATGTGTGCAAAATTCTCGAAATTTGAAAATCCTGTATTTTATCATTTTCATGTTACCTCTCTGTAAGATGATGTTCGTACAATTCATTTAAACATCTTTGGATATTCAGCAATCAGCTACGTTAAATAATTCTAGTGGCATACATATGTGTTTTGCAGGAGTTAGGAGAGCGAATCGGGATACTCGTATAAAAAAACGAAAACATGCAATAGGATTGTTTTTAATTTTACACTGTTTGGCCTAGTAATTTTTCTTTCTTTTACGTGATGGCCATGAAAACGGCTTTGCATCGGGTAGCCATGGAATGAACCAGCTTGATGAGGTGGTCTCTAGTGACAACTCAGTTCCAAGCTCTATAACCGACTCTGTCAGCTCTTGCTTCCTAGACGACTCTTGGATATTTCGACAGCTATTTTATGACAAATTTTCGATCGGAATCAGGTTTGGTGACTGGGATGGCCATTCACGGGTGACCATCTTTGTCCGTTTCTTCCAATCGACGACCACTTTTTCACGACGGCATGGTGCATTGTCATCTTGGAACACGTAACAATCAGCAAACAGCTGGTTTGCAGATGGAATCGTGCACTTCTGCAGAATATTGATGTATTTCGTTGCGTTTAGCATGCCCTCGACTATGTGTAGGCGACCTACTTCACTGGCGGTCATGTACCCCAAATAATTATCTGTAACAGATGCTTGACAGTATCATTCACGCACTCAGGTACTCTTCACCCGTGAATAGTCTCACAGAAGCATGCGTTGTTGATCTCCAAAGAGGCAAAAAGTACTTTCAGCGCTGAAAAACACCTTTTCCCACATCTCACAAATCCAGTAGGCTTGGTTTCTTGCCCATTCGACTCTGCACTTCCTTTGTGCATCCGTCAGCAGTGGCTTCCCTTCGCTTTACACCCCTGAACCTACCCAGTGTCGGCGATGCAACCGTAACGGCACACTCCTCATACCACTGCCTCAAGAGTTGAGGCGATGTTACCTCGGATCAGCTAGACAGGTGCGTCGAAGATCGGGAACGACCTGAACACGCCCTGTCAGCTATAGATCCAGTATCTTTCTTCTTATGCAATATCTTGACTATTGCGCTCTCAATGCATCCAGCGTTTTCGCTATCTGAGTGGTGGAATAGCCTTCCTCGTTCATCACTGACACGAAATCGCCGCTGCATCGACAAAAACCTGCTTTTCTTCATGTTGGATACGGACATTCAGCTTCAATGATTTCTACTCAAATGGAAGATGTACGCCGAGCTTGCGTTTTTATGTATGTATGTATGTATGTATGTATGTATGTTTGTTGTATGTATTTATGTATGTATGTATGTATCGAGAGATAGAGAATGACAGAGAAGGAGTGGGAGATAGAACGAGAAATGAAAATGAGGAGGAGACGAATGAGCGAGTGGAAGAGTAGAAGAAGCAGAAGAAGATAGTCTGCCGAATTTTCGTGGTTGAAATCTGTGCCAACGAGGACGAAGACATCGGATTCGCTTCGTTGTGTTTACGTAGTCTAATGTAGACGTCTCTTCGTCCGTCGGTTTCTTTGAATGAGACGAATAGACGACATCATCAATGGATTCAAGAGCTGCACTCATCATTGAGCCCTCCCTCCCTCTCTTACTCCCTCCCTCTCCCGAAGCCCTCTCCTCCCCTCCGCATCTGGTTCGTCCACCTGCGTCGTCTGCCTTGGGACCAGTCTGTTGACGTCATCGATTACAGTATAATGCTGCTAGGAACTGACCTTGCGTCCAGAATGGCTCTCTTGGGATGATCGAGCTGGAAAGCCGTGAAGGCCTTTCACTGCACTGCGTCCAGGTTTCGAATCCGCACGCGTCTCGTGATACAAGATGATTTTCAATCCATCCGGGTGGTCATTAGATTGATGTAGATATGCTTGCCCTATGCCAAATGATGGCGGTATCCATTTGAGAGGACCCTACTCCTGAAAAATCCGTTGCAATTCAAAGTGGCCGGTTCTAATTGCTAAAGGGCATTCCTAAATCAGGTAGTCAGCAATATTTTAAAAATATGTCCTAATTCGAAAGATTCTGAGTTCTAAAAGGCCATTCCTAAAGCCATAATTGTTTTCAAGCAAACAATTAGAAAAAGGCTTAGTTCTACAATGTCATTCCTAATTCTAGAAGTCCAGCTTTAATCTCAAGAAATTGCTTCTAATTCCAAAAGTCATTCTTCATTTCTAAAGAAATTTTTGGGTATCAAAACTCAGTTCTATGTATGAATAATTCGGGTTCGATCTCAAAGCTGCATTCCAAACACCACCCACCACAGCCGTGTGACTGCCTGCCTGCCTGCCTGACTCTTGGAATCGCTTCGTTGTGTTTGTGAATCGAACCCTTTTGCCTATCGATTTTGTTTCGACTGAGCGCCTGTGAATAAGCTGGTTCCCGTGACTTAGCTTTCGATGAGCGCTGTAGAAATCTCAAGATTACGATTACGATTTCATTAATACGCTTATCAATTCCTTAGTCGTCATTGGATCCAGTTTGTATGTTATTTTTAGAGCGCCAGATTCTCATCGAATGCTTCCAACCACATATCAAACCAACGCGCACCTGTGCAGAGGCCTTTGACAAGTACTTTCGTAACTTCGTCAACGACAAACAGTTTAGAAACGCATGCAGGTGAGCTTCGGGAAATGTAGTACATTGCAGTAGCAGCTAGTCATGAAATCGTGACCATATTTCAGAGATTTGAATCTCGGGCTAGCACTGTCCGTACACGGGGACCTTAAGTGGTGTCGCACCCATTCTTGAAAGCAGGCAAAGGTGGTGAAGAATCTCACCCGATAAATTCATTGCAAAATGAGTAGGGTCGAGATCAAACGGTCTCTATAGAAAAACGTGTTGGCCTCATTTACATTTCCTCTTACATTCAGTCACATCCTTTTGTAATCAGTGCGCGATAATAATAGGTATTTCTGTTAGAATTAGGCTTACTATTAGATTATGATTGTAATTATTAATTGAAACTTGTCACCACCGCAAATTAATTGATTAATTATTAGACTATTGATCACTGTTGTCGTCACCGGGCCTACTAATAATAACGCAATCCATTAGCCTGATGACATCAATTACAATATCATCCTTCCGCGCCTCAGATTCACATTGTGTGACGTTGCGCGGGTTAAAAATCTTCGTAATAATAACAATAATCTATCAAAATCGTTCCTACCGAATACTGAAAACTAGCCTGTCCCGCGCAAAGCACCTGTTGTCCCTTGTGATAAAAATGCCTGTTGCCTCCTCGTTAGCTACGGGCCATGAAAGCAATTGTTAAAACAGTCCCGAGTTTTAGAACTTTAGCCCAACATACCACCTTTTCTAAACAACGTTTTTGTTTTTAAATTATTCGCCAGATAGCGTCAGCGTTCAACATCAAACACATATACGAAGCCGGATCACACACGATTCTAAGGCTATTACATAAATAAAAGCCAGTATAAATAATAGCCTCTCCCACGTAAGAAGTCTAATGAAGTCCAAAAAGTACAAGAAAATGTACTCCATACTTTAGAGTCTTCAGAATCGAGTAAAAAATAATTCTGCTTAGATCTTTAAATATCATCCATGATAGCCAGGTTCGTCCCACATCGGACCCGTAGCTGGTCACCATCACGTGGGCCTAATATGGGTCCAGTGAAATTGGCATAATAACGTTAAGAACGTGGCATTCAACATCGCATAATAACAGCACCATATTGTCTCCCCAGCTTGGCCACGGCCATCTATTTAGAAGGCCGTGGCTTGACCCCCGGATTCTGACCTGACACCGAAACTGACCAAACAACCTGGCTCATGCGGGCTTGATTTTATGTAGCGCCGGTGATTATTCTCGTCTCCCTTTGTGGTGCTGAGAAATTTTAGTTTACATTTACATTACACTTACATTTAATTACATGTATCTTTCAAAAATCGTAAGCACCACATAATAATAAGTACACTTTTTGCGTTAGAGTCGTCAGCACTGCTATGAAGTGCTTCAACGAAGTAAAAAGGCAGATTGGCGAGCAGTGCAAGGAGGAGGGCGAACGAGAATTCATCCGCTACTACATCCAGCCCCTTGCCGACCAGACGAGACACATTGTCACGACCAAGTGTGAGATGTCGCCCATCTACGCCGAATACTTCAACTGCTCCCTCACTCTGTTCAGAAGGACCGCACATCTAGTTCTGATCATGTCTCTAGTTGCCTTAATATTCGCCAAGTGGCGACACAGCTGACTACGTCCAGTATTCCGTCGCCCTTTGCTCTTCGAGATTTTACTCAACCGGGTCTTTCAAATCGAAACATCGACGCTGTGTTATTAGCTGGGAATCGCTAGCCAGGCCGTCTCACCACATTAGTCGTTATCCTATCGTCGTTGGTTGTTGGTTGGTCGCCATTACAATTTCTGTTGTTACTTTGGTTTTATTGTTTTTAAGATCATGCGTCACATTTAGTCGAATATTCGTGTATTTGAGTCCAAGTCATCGGAATGAGCGCTCTGCAAAAGACTTCCTTTCTCTGAATAGGCTACAAGAATTATAATCTTATTATAACTGTTTTTGAAAATTTCCATAGCGCCGCTCTTCAAAAGAATCTAATCAAAGGTGCTCGCTACGCTAGCAAAAAGCACACATTAATATCGTCATCTTGGTTGTTCGCTCACCATAACCATCATGAGTGTCAAGATGATCATCAGCATCAACATAATTCCCACTATTCTCGTCATGAATAATTGTCATCGCCAGAACCGTCTTCCTTGCTTGCATCATAATCAAAACAATAATGTAATCATATATCTGTCATTACACTGACCACAAAGTTTAATCGGTAGGTAGTGTATGTTTTCATATAGCCTAGGTGGTTATTCATACAGTGCCATTTGAGAAAAAATACAATGCGCTATATAAAGGCGTGTAAAAGAACCCAGCTGAAGCTTCAGTTTGGCGTTATGTAAATCCTATTTGAATTTACACTGTAATTTGAATGCAGATAGGCAGATCGGCGCTCTTGTTACAGTAACATCATTCATTTTCGAAAAGAAAGCGTTAGCTTGTACACGTACTCAGGTACTAGACACTAACACTAATGCATGAAAACTTGTATTTAAACACTGTACTTGAATACTAAGTAACAGAGTTGAACTGCAAGTACCAAACAGTACATTCTCCCAGCTGCTTTACCCATTTTGTTTTTGATCTCAGATGTCGAACTTGAAGACGGTCGTTTCTAAGCAATTGTTATTTGACATCTGTTACTTACTTTAGACGAAGCTTGTCATATTTGTTGAGTACGTGAATTCACATCCATATTCACTCCATATATTCAGTTACCTGGGAGACTGAAATGCATCCAGTCTCAAAGGATCATCATATGGGAGACGTAGACAGATAGGAACGAAATTATAAAGAAGGTTCTGACTAGGAGGGCACTTACGTCAACCAAATCTCATCTCCAGGGTTTCTACAAGGCGTGTCACGAGGCTTTTTGGTATAAGCTTACAGAATATTTGAAAAATATTTATGTAAATAGGGATGTGCAAATACTTACGTCTGTGTAAATACAATAAAGATTTTTAAAACTTCTCGTTATTATATTCCATCTTGAAGAAATTAATTTAACGCTAAAATAACAAATTTTAGGTGAATGTGCAACACGATCGTGTGTTGTGCGGCACGGTAGTCTATTTGGTAGCGCGCTGGTGTGAAATCCAACGATTGAGGGTTCGAGCCTTCTGGGCGGATTTCATGTAACGACTGTGAAAAAGTTGTTCGTCCATGTTTGTCTCGCATCTCATATTCAGATTTCTTATCCTGAGCGCCCAATAAGGGCAATGAGTAAATAAAATAAATGTTCCTAGGACAATCACTGGTCTCAGAGAACGTGCCTAAACTCACTTCTGGTGCATGCTCCTCCCACTGAGTCTGTGTTGGAAGTCACATACCGACTGGAACCCGTACTTCCAGATCGCATTTTCCTTATGAAATGTGATTCAGAACTCGCAAATTGCCTTGCTGGATTTCCACCGAACTCACATAACGTAATGATTCATGTATAACGTAAAGTAAATCGCTGACATTTCTAAGCGCCAGACAAAAGCTGGGTCAGGGAGCCCCCCAGTTCATTTTCGGGCGCTTAGTCGAAGCAAATCCGCTATAGCAAGGTTCTTGGGTCAGTTCAATATGAGGTCAAAATCCAGAAAGGTCAGGCCAAGAGAGCTAGAGGTATGTTGAGGAAGAAATATTTATTTAGAGTGTCGTAGATATCGACAGGACAGTCAATGGCGTAGAGTCTGTTGCATCCTCGGACGGTCAAGTTAAATTTCGAAAGAGGCACAAATAACGCGATACTCTTGCGCCTAAAGTTTTCGTACTTTTATTTTAACGAAGTATTCAAAATCGGAAATATTTTTACTTCTAACTAAGTAATGTTTCTCCCATTTACTTCGTTATATTTTGGACTGCGTCTTCGTTACCAGCGAAGCGCCTGTAGGGTCTACAAAAGGCGGATTAACCTACTTAACCCATTAACGACTTGAAGCAGGAGGTTTGAAGTGTGAGGTGCAGTCGCACACTATCCAATGGGCCTAGACATATTGGTGTTCTGTTTGATCTACTCTAATCTAAAGACTTCTATAGCGCCGTTATCATAAAGCCCAAGGCATCAGTCGATGGTCGCTACAGTAAAAAATCATAATCCATTGTAGAAGCTGGTTTAATTCCAGTAGGTCAGAAAAACCAGAAGCCAGGTTACGGTGGGTAAGCAAGTTGGAAGAGATGTGTCTTAAGTTTAGACCTGAATGACATCAAAGAATTTGCAGAAAGAACTGAAATAGGCAATGAATTCCAAACCTTTGGACCAGCTATCGAGAAGGCTAGAGGGCACAACTGTGTTCGAGTATAGGGCACAGCAAGAGTCACAGTGTCCATTGATCAAGTGCATTGTCTACTAGTGTTAGGGGTCAGCATGGATGTAGATAGGTCGGCTGATTTAAATGTAGTAGCCTTCCTTGTGAACTAACGTACAGGTCTACTTATTGTTTAAGTGGACTGAACTGTAGAAGCAAAACTACGAAGCCTACTGAGCTTAAAATAAACGTTCAGGTACTGCCAAATTTTTAATAACCAGGATTTTGATACATTCTAATAGGCCTACTCGTTTCAAAACATCTCGACATATTTTTAGTTCCGACTGAATTTCAGCTTCAAGTGCTGCATCTGTCGTAAAACCTTGAACGACTCTTGGCTCTGATTTCTTCGAAGTGCTAAAAGATCTACAAATCTTGATACTCTAGCGGAACAGGAAATTTATATTAATATTAAAGTATTCATTATTTACGACAAACAGTTTAAAGTGTGGATTTCATTACATCATGTTTAGCATTAGACATCATTAGCTAGTGGAGTAATACTATTTTACTAACAAAAGTATAAAAAGCGATAAAAATACTGATTATAAGTGTTGACCAAAGTAACAGGAAAAGGATTTAAGTAGCAGAGAATAAACCTAAATTTAAGTACATTTTTAAAGTGAAAGTAGGCCTTCTTCTTCTTCTTTTCTTCTTTTCTTCTCCTCCGTCAGGCCAACGGGCCAACGATGAGAGAGGTAACTACAAGATGGTGTGCGGAAAGTAGGCCTAGTCACCAACAATTTTACTCAAGTTAAAGCAGAAAGTATTCTTCCAAATAATACTTTTAAAGTGTCGAATTTGTGGCAAGATGACTATTATCTTAAAACAACCTACATTAAAACAACCTATAATTTCAATAGCATACCGTTGTTGTACTAAGTATTTACGACTGCATCTCTTGCTTCGAAAAGCCCTGTTTCAAATCCTAATTGCTCTAATCGATGCAACGTCCACCCCAACATTCCAGGTGACCCGGTTGGCCAGAAACTTAACCAAAAACAAGTTTCATCAGTTTTACACAGGGGGTGCTGTTTAAAGGTAAAAAGCCAACATTTTAGACAATCGACACGGCCCCACGTAGGCCTATACATCCCATCTCCTTCCTCGTTTATTGTCAGGCGTCTTACGGATTTCTTGCTAGGACCGCTCAAAGATTCTTGTCGGAGGTCTTTTGGGATCTCGTCCATAAAGTTTGTAGGCCTACAGCACAGGCTGCAGCGCTGTTAATGTTTATAGCCTTATACAATTTGAGAGGTAACTACAAGATGGTGTGCGGAAAACCGAGTAAAATTAATGGTCTACTAATGGTCTAATGTTGGTCCTAATGCAAGGCAAGAATCGATATTCTCTATCAAGTAAAACTGAAAGGCAAGATGAAGTCAACAGTCAATGCATGCGGTCCTTATCCCACACGACAATGAAATACGGTTATCACGCTAAATATCGAATTAACTCTTATCCTTACTCGGATTTGTGTAGGGAACTGGAACACTACCGGTAGGTAGATTTATTTTGAGAACAATACATTATTAGCAGAAACACGAATCGTAAACTTAAGAAACTGGCGCAAAAATTTCATTACAGCCTATTCTTTATTCTTCAGTTTTTAAGTTTCTACATTTTACCTCTATTACTCGTTCCTTATCACTCGCAGCATAATAATGAATAATGATTAGGCATGTTAAAATCTATTTTAAAAATACTTACGATATCATTTGAAATTCCCACCAGTGGAATTCCACTGTTGCTAAAAATAATCGTAAACATTGCACAATCTAAAGACATCGTCGAAGCCTATTCATTAGGCGTACAAGGCCTAAGCGGCCTGAGAAATTTCACAACATGGCGAAACCGAATATTTATTTACATAATAGGCTTGTATATAAACCGTTCGTTAAGAAGAGAAAATTAAGTCTTTGGAACTGGGCTCGTGAATAAGAACCAATTAGGAACATCTGAATATCTTTAACTTGAACATCATCCAGGTAAAATATATTATAATATGTATGTATGTATGTATGTAGGCCCTATTATTATTCGTATTATTATTATTATTATTATTATTATTATTATTATTATTATTATTATTATTATTATTATTATTATTATTATTATTATTATTATTATTATTTCTGCATTTATTAATAACCACTATCTAATGACTAAGGGTTAGTCGATGGTGCTGAGCAATCATAAGTGAAGGACTTGCTGAATATCCCAACACAGTAGCCACCCAACACAGTCTCAGAGGAAGCTTAAACCCCTTGGCCTACTCTACGCGTTACAATCGGCTACCGTCTTATGTATGTATGTATGTATGTATGTATGTATGTATGTATGTATGTATGTATGTATGTATGGATGTATGGATGTATGTATGTCTGAATGCATATAGGCTACGTTTGCGGATAGGTAGGTATATAGTTAGGTAGATGAGAGGGTGGGTATATATGTGTATATATGAAATATACAGGCCTACTTCTACATAAGCTATAGTTCTAACTGACCCATTCTAATTTCAGTAGGATAAGGTACCAGATAAGGTAATTAATTAATTAATTATTTTTCCTTCTTTTGTTCCTTTGTTCGTTTAGTCAGTCAGTCGGTCAGTCAGTCAATTTATCTGGCTCTTCCGCCTCCCTCCCTCCCTCTTTCTCAATGTCAGTCCGTAGATAGGATTCGAACTGGGTCACGGGACATGGATGGGCGAAATGATTGATGCGTTAGCAGTTATCTATCAAGTAACTCTAAGTGCGTTCATTTCTTCAGGCTATAAATAGAAGTCTAATTATTTTACCAGGCCATCTAAGACAATGGGAATCCAATCATGGAAGCGCGGAGTCCACACGGGCAACACTATCCGATTCGGTGGATCATGCGCTCAGATGCGATGTCTGAGCCTCGATTCCGGTCTCATCAAACGCCAGGTGTCGCCACCATCAATGGTTACCGCCCCATTTTTAGCACCACAGGAAGAGCGGAAGCGGACTCGGAGACGGGGTGGAAGAGCGAAGAAGGTGACACATGAGACGAAGCAGTCTGTCGAGGTGGAAGAGCTGGAGCAGTTTGACGAGAACGTCTTCTATTCACTAAATAAGAAGGGAAGATGGAACCTGCCGGAAAAGATTAGAACAGAAATTATGAACTCCAAAAGCACGCCGAAAGGTTAATATATAGACTAACTTATTTTAATTTCCTTCATCAGTATAATAATACTCTGAGATGGCATGGTCCATGGTCCTTTTAGTACATTTAGAAGAGGCAACATAACGCCGGCGCCATCTCACAAATAATATGAGAACACAGAGAGGTTTGTCTAACGGGGAGCAATATGGCTTGTTCCCCGAAGGGAAATTTGCCGAACTAACCCGCAGATACCCTGCGCGGGAAAGAGTAGTCTTAAATTAACTGACCTGGCCGGAACAGACCAGATTTGGTATAGGTGTGAATAGTTAAGGTAAGGCTGACATCAGTAACGAATAACCTTAAACCATCATCAGTGGCGTGCCCGTCCCAGGTGAGTTGCCGTTTCCTAGTCTTTGAAAAACTGTCGAGGCCTTGAGCTCTTTTCCAGGCT
Organism: Norana najaformis; assembly: GCA_964023275.1. Taxonomy (NCBI): domain Eukaryota; kingdom Metazoa; phylum Annelida; class Clitellata; order Crassiclitellata; family Hormogastridae; genus Norana; species Norana najaformis. The sequence continues at coordinate 32,767,624 of OZ029916.1, read as the reverse complement.
GTGTGTAGCCCAAAGTTAAGTGGGTGCAGATTCGTCTCCACCGTCCTGCCCATGTGTACTTTGGTCGTCCGACTGGTCTCTTCCAGGTCCTCGGGGAGCCTAAAAACAAGGTCTGGAGTGCCATAGCGTGATTCTGCACCTTGCAAAGCGTCCAAACATCCAGAATCTTCTTGTTTTGATCATCTCTGAGCTCGGAGTCTGTCTTGTGCGCCTATATATTTTTACATTGGTGATGTGCACGATTTATAGAACTGGGATAATTCTTTCCAAGCACCAGTATTTTTGTAAGACATCCAGCATCTTCCCCAAGGCCACCGTGAGCGTCCTAAAAAGCTGCAACTAATTAGACCTGACCAAATCTGACTTCAACTTACGGCTATTGATTGTCATTTCTTTGTTTTTCTATCTTTCCTTTCCATTCTTTTAATGTGCTGTTGTTTCTGTTTGTTGTCTTGCATTCCTTCCATTTCTTGGCATTCCTTTCTTTTTCCTTAGTTCATTTTCCCTTTCCTTTCTGATATTTCTTTCCTTTTCTGGAATTTTTTCCATCCTTTCCTTTTTTTCTTTTGCATTCCACTCCTTTCCTAACATTTATTTTCTTATTCTACTTTAGCTGACATTACCTTGCTTTACATTACCTTAATCAGTCATCTAATATTACCCTGTCCGACGTTACTCTTCCTGGATGTGCAGTCATTTCCAGGAGACGAACGCGAGATTCCAAGCACAGGAATCACATATAAAATAAAAAACTGCATCATGATCAGGATTCTATACCAGATTAATATTTCCCTATAGGCCACTCCCAGGTCAGAAATCAACGATCTGCCACAGACAGCGAGACAAGATTAGACCACGATATGACTCTGGTTGAGCGTCATTATCTAAAGCGCGGCTCCAACTGCTTCGCTGTACATTCAACCAAGCTGCCAGGTGACGGGACTGTCTCCAAGTCCAAGACTTACCTGAACGAGAACAGTGTCCTGCAGAAGAAAACAAGGGAACGGATACGGTCGAAGAAAAGAAAAAGTGCTACTCCACAGGTGGAAAAGGTGCAAGAACTGCCGAACATAGAAATTGAATTATCCGCTCCGTACCCTCACAACGGCTACCTGCAGTACAGTGGTAAGAACATCGAGTTTGCATAGTTAATAGATTCATGATTTCGGAAACATAACAAAACACGCTGAAATCTTTGCCAAAAAGGTTTATCTACAGAGCGTCGAGGTTAGGGATGATGAATATAACAATTATAAGAAGTTTAGGTAAATTAAATATTAAAATATGTATATGTATTATATACATATTAATTAACTATCTTTTTCATTTTCTCTAGTTATGACAGAATTTATTTATAAGAATAGGAAACAGATATGCCAGTCTTTATGTATACCTTGTCCCTATAGGCCTACTTGACATGGTTACTTAATCTCTGGTAACAAGTCTTATACTTGGTTCCAGAGGACTTGTGGAAGGTGTTTGTGGTTCGACCGTGTCCGTTCCCTTGTTTGTGGTTGCACTAGGTACCCGTGTACTTGTTTTTCTGCTTCAACTTAGACTATTTTAGAAATAATGTCTGCTCTCAACATAAACAATGATTGTTTCTTGATTGAGAACTTGAATAGCCATATGTTAGAAATCATTCATTTTGGGTGTATCTATTTCTGTTTTAGAAAAATCTCTAAATGTGCATCAAATTTCTAAAGATACGAAGCAGCCGTCAAGGAGAAAACTTTGTTCAGAGGAAATCTCCGACATCATGAAAACCGATGCAGACTGCAATAGCACAAAATGGTGCTTTGACACAGGAGATTGTGTGAATGAAGTATTCCCTGGAGTTGGACGTAGTTTTGAACTAACTGGGTATCAGCCCCATCACAAAAATCAAAGGGGTACAGCTAAAAGAGTAACAGCTGTTGCGGAATCAGATGAGGATTCGCATGTTTGGTTCCTGGGAGAATTTGTGCAGATGCCGAGCAATGAATTCCTAAACGACATCGCGGAAGAGGACGAAGAGCAGCAGGAGGATGAAGAAGAGAATGATAATAAGGAGGATGAGAGGGTAATGAATGAGGTTGCAAGTGACGCATCGTGGAAGATGCCGGGTATTTCGGAGGAAAGCGGAGACTGGGAATTACTAGAGAGTGAGTTTCCCTCTGAGGGTGAGGAATTCCATGAAGGTGACAATGGAATTCTTGGACTGCTCATTGAGGATGCCCTGGCGCGCAGAATAGCCAGGCTTCAGATCGCTCAAGATGACGCTCCAATAAATAGAGGAAAGAACAAGAAGAGAAATAGAACATCGATGCAGAAGAAAAAATAAGGACGGTGTCAAAACATAACGAAAAGAAGTAAAAATAACGAAAATGACCGAAAGACTATTTGAAGCACCAAGACGATAAAATGAATGAGTCAGCTGAAAAAAGACATCGAATTTGCCATGACTTAGCAGGAGAATATGCGCTTAAATCCACTTTCAACCTAGCGTGGCTTTACGTGCTTGTATAATATAGACATAGCTTTAAGGGCATGCAATACATACCTGGGCATAACCTAATACATGTGTGGGTCTTATTTCAGGGCAATACTATAGGTCTTATTGTTTGGGAAAGCCATATAAATGATTTTGACGAATTGAGACTGCTTACCCAGGCTGACTGCGACGTTCTTTCTTACACCAATTTTAGACTAATGGTATCATGCTAAACACAATTAGCTGCTGAAACAGTTGGAGGATGACCGAGATTGAGGTAGACGCTATTTTATGCCATCGATAGGTGTACTGTTAGTCAAGCGACATTCATCTGCGAGTTACGGGCATCAGAAAGCGATGAACTATGAAGACAATTGACAGTCGCTAGTTAACTCATTACCTTAGGAGATGCTGCATCTTTAGAGGACCAGACGATCGATGCAATAAAACGTTAGAGTTCAAGTTAGAAACGTTTTACAGTTTTGCTAAACGATAGTAACAAAGTGTAAAGAAGCAAACAAATTAAAATCTTTAATAAATGGCATAACAAATTTGTTGAGGTGTTTTAATCCATTCTAACTTGTTCGCTCACCATACTGCCATTTTTAACAATTCAACATCTGGGTCGAAAGCATACCGGATTTACCTCTTGCTATTTTAACATCTGTTGCTTATTTCTGGTGACACTGAGATTAAAAAATGATCCATACTGTCTTAAAACTATTATCTTTTGCCACCTTAATATCCATTCAATACGAAAAGATTCTCCTCTCTTCAAATTTATATCTCGGATAGCTATTAATGCTCTATGTAATTTTGCTCCAACAGTGTGACACACTTTCCTTCATTTCGAACATGATTCATCCGTCCTTTTCTCTCCTAAACGAGCGTCGGCTGAATAGACTTGGCGGAGGTGTTTCCTTTCTTCACAAATAGTAGTAGTAGAACCAGAAGTTTAACGACATCATATGGCAACAATACCCGTTGACGTTAATTCACAAATCACTCCTGAAACTTACTCGTTTCCCTTCACCCTTTCCAACTCCAAAGTCATTTGAAAGCCTTATTTCTACACTGGAAACTCTGGAAATTGGCGCCTCATTTTCGTTAATGTTTACAGTCCACCCTCCCTTTTACTTTTGACTTTCCCAGAATTCCAATTACTGATTGAATTCCTGGTTTCTACTCCATCTGAACTTATAATAACGGGCGACTTTAATTAATATACACATAGATACTTTGGATTATGCTTCACAATTATTCCTGGTTCTACTCTCTGGATTTGATCTTATGCAGAACGTTCCTTTGCATCTCATGACATGGGCCATACACTTGATCTCCTTACAACCTCGTTCAGCTGTTCTGCTGTAGCGAATATCTCTAGTTCTGAGTCATAGTTGTCTGACCTTATTGCTATGACTGCTCAGATTTCTCCACCAAAAAGCAACCTCTTACTTACTCTTTCAACAGTTACAGTTCTTGAAAAATGCTCAACGTTTCCATTTTCAAAGTTCAGTTCAATATTTTCTAAACTACAAACATGATTTGAAACAAATCCAGCGCTGAACTGCTTGTAGTTTGACTGCATGTTTGACTTTGTGAGACCAGTAAGAAGCGAGCTACAATAATCAAGGCGACTAGAGACCAATGTGTTTGCCAGAGATATCCTTGAAGACATGGGGACATAATGCCTACTTCGGTGAGAGACATAATATTATTAGAATCAAAAAAACACCACGTTACAAGCAGTTTCAGCCAACTCAACAAGTGAGTCATTCAGTTTTAAAGATTTAGCCTATTCAAACTTCTCAAGTTGCTGTGGAGTGGCCATTAGTAGAAATTTAAGTTTCGAATGATTATGGAGAAGTTTATTAGCCGCCATCCAAGACTGTACCTTCTCAAAGGCAGTAAATAACGGCTGGTCAGATGACTGACATCTAAACAACTGTCAAATTAAATTTAGATTTGATTTACTTTAAACTAGAAATGATATCCCAGCGAATGATTTTCGATCAGTGTACCTAGTGGTGCGGTGTGTAAGGTAAAAAAGGATCAAGCAGAGAATCCTGTGGGACGCCGCATGTCATCAAAGTACTAGACAAATAATTGCCATTTAAATATACTGATTGAGTGGGTGGGCTAATTTAAATAGAAAGCCAGTGCAGGGCAGGACCAAAAATCCGAAAGCAGTGCAGGAGACGATGCAAAAGAAAAATGGTCCATACTATCAAAAGCAGCAGAAAGACCAATAAGATCAAGTGCTGTCACCCTATCCTTATTCATACAACACATGACGTCATTATGAAAACTAAGAAGGGCAGTTTCTGTTGAATGAAACTCACGGCATGCAGACTGAAATGGGGGGGGATGTTAGTGAGTTGGAAGATTGGAGAGTTTGAATACGATCTATAACTACTTGTTCAGGAAGTTTAGATAGGCCTACATAAATCAAAGTTGAGATGGCACTGTAATTAAACAGGTCGCCAAGGTCCAGAGAAGGTTTCTTTAGCACAGGGATAACTATGGCATGAGTAAAAGTAGATGGGAAGGATCCCTCATGCAATGAGAAATCGATTATTCAATGGTCATTGATTCATTCAGAACATTTACATAGCGCCCCTTCAAGCAGTATACCTAGAGGCGCTCCCAGTCCAACTTCGTCGAAAGAGAACAGTTTTTAACTACTGGCGAAAAATGTACCTAGAATCCCTCATTAGAAGGACACGCAGATTAGGAAGGAAGGTCGCCCAAGGCATCAAAACTATCTTTCTGAAGAGATGTAGCAATGGTGTCAAGAAGAGCTTTCAACAGGTGAAGAAAAGATGAAGCTCTGCTAAATCTGTTAACTGAAAGCATAGTCTAAACTTGAAGATAAAGAAGTAGGATGAAGAAATTTATTACATACCAAATAATTTCAGCCTTATACCAGAAATTTGATCTGCAAAGAAGGTTAAGAATTCACTGCCAAGCTCTTGAATAGCCGAGAACACAGCAGAGGATAAATTTAGCTGCTCTCTGTTTAACAAAACGCCTTTCACAGTTTTTGATGATGCAGAACTTTCAGCGATTAATGCTGTTAAATATGTAGATTTGGCAGATGACGCAAGCCTCGAGACGGAGACGAGACTGAGACGTTGGTCAATCTATCTGAGACGAGAACGAGACGAGACGTTAGGCACGTCTCGAGACCTGGACGGCAAGGCCGACAATACATCCCTGCCTTTCGCTAGGTGGAGCAGCTGTTTCGCTTTACTGACCACCTCACACGCGAGTTACAAGGCGAAGGTACGGAGTTTCATTATATTAATCTACTCTTAGATCTTTGCTGCCACTGCCTTGCTAAAGCGCAAACGCCTCTACAAAATACCTACTTACTCTCTTAACCCTCACTAGATAGGTAGATTTCAAACAGCAAATTTGCATCATACAGCGAAAATCTTAAATGCGAAGCGTTACTCGCCAAATAAAACAACGCATAGCTTTTTAATATTCTGAGTAGGCCTACACATATGGAGGTCGCTAACTTCAACTTTAACCTTTTATGCGCAATCCGCTGTATTTTCATAGATCAGCGGTCTGGTCTTCTGAATCATAAAATGTTTAATGAAAGAAAATATTCCCCAAACATAATCAAAATTAAGCTGCGTTTATTCTTCAAACTAAATTCACCTTGTCACCTTGTGCCGTCAGCTCTTTGAGCTCTAGCGACCGTCATGATCAATCTTCTCCATTTCTTTCTTTCCAATGTCGCGTCCCTTAGTTGTGCCAAGTTCATTCCAGTTGCTTCGTGTATCTTGTCCATCCATTTTTTCCTTGGTCTCCCTTGTTTTCTCTTTCCCTCTCCACAAGCCATCATATAAACAGGATATTTTCTAGGTGCTGAGAAGACCAATTTAGGTTAGGCCTATGGTTTCGTAGTGGTGAGAGTCAGCGTTTTCACTGTGACGAATCGTGTGTTCTGGTAAACTGACCTGGAAGACCATCAGTGTTCCACTCTCAAGACCAACAAACAAGCGTCCAGACGTTTCGTCCAGATGGATGCGGGTTGGCGCTATAACATTGTGATCGGAAGTGAGCAAAGGCCGAAGCAGTTTCAACGACGAATTCAGAATGATAATCCTATCGTGACCTTTCTCTGCGACAAGGACATGGTCGCATGAATCCACTGCAAGATAACAAGGTTTCTGTAGTTCCAAGAGCGGCGTATTTTCTGGTTCCAAATTGTATGGATCATACTTAGTAACAATTTCTCTGGAACGACCAGAATCTCCGTGACATACAACACAAGCGCCGCTTGATAGCTCGACTCCATGTATTGGCCCTTCTCCACTGCTACCTATTTCGATCACGTGAACAAGCTCGCCATCTGGTGTGTATTCGCAAAGCCTCGACGCTGCGGTGCAGCTTACCAGTAGGTTCAGGTAAGGAGTGACGGATATGGCATATGGCTCACCCTTTTCCACCTTCCACGAATAAGAATTAAGCTTTGCGTCTGGAGAAACCGCTTGGATGCGACAGTTCTGGAAATCGCTGACGAAAAGGTAATTGGTAGTTGGACTGGCGGCAATGTCTTTTAAATCTCCGGATGGCGCATGCTTTCCTGCTTTTCGAGGTTTGTTTGAAACTTGAACTCGAAGTTTTGCCTTGAGTATATCAATCATCGGTCTATCTTCGTCCTTAACTCGGTCGGAGATCAATGAAATGGATCGGCCTAGTTGTTTCAGTGTGGCTGCATCGTAGACCTCGATTTCCCTCGAAGTGCTTCGAATCAGGTAAATGCGATCTTTGAGCAATGCTATCCCTCGAACTGCTCCAGTGGCCTCGAAAGAAGTCAGCAGCTTTGGGCGAGATTGAAGCGTCATCGAATCTACAATAGCATCAGAAGTGGAATCTAAATTAGCATTAATAAAATCCTTTCTTGTACGCAACACACCTACAATTTCAGCAGCTCATGACACTTGTCAGTCAGAAAAAGCAACGCGTGTCATCTGCATAGGTGAATCAATGGATAGGGAGGCGGAAAGACGCGTTCGTCTTAGATTTGAGGAAAAGATAACAACTTTGTAAATGTCCATTCTAGAAGTGTGGTACTAAACTGAAATTTTTGAAAGCTTTTGAATTTTAGTCAGCTAGGATTAAGCCCCTCGAATTAAGTGCAGAGGGTTAGAAGCCAGAGCTTTTGCCAGGCAAACCATGACAGAGAAAGGAATGAGGCTCCTGATCATTCAGATGTCACGAATAATCATTGAATATGGTAGTGGACTGACCTACATATCGAGTTAATGTGTTCACTGATGGATAGGTTAGAACAATGATAAAATTCTGCCGGATCCGAGATCTGACACCTGAACTATGAGATCCGCAACTTAAAAGGGGATTCCCGTTCCTAAAAAAGGAGATCCGCCACCCAAAATCCGCTGTTACACGTTTTTGTATGTCACCATATTTGGCATTTTGATCTAAGCCTAGTCTTTTGTAACATGTTATTTAATGCATTTTATTAAATGTGTTTTTGTTGCAATAATCGACGATATGTCTCGTGTTCCACGCATTTTATGTTTTATCCGAAGCGTAAATATCGCCAAAAGATTAGCCAGATAGGCTGAGAGATAAGATTTGCACAAATTTGGAGATGGCCACCACGTCTGGACGAGCATTTAACTACTGGGTTAAAATGAAATACAACACCAAAATTACGTGCCGAACGACTTTGTTCTATGACAGAATTAGGTGGACAGATGAATTAATTGAACTAGTTCATTTGCTGTGTGTGGAACCAAATAGCTAATTAGACTTTCTGACACAGAAAGACCAAACGATGTTGCTGTTTCCGGAAAAATTTTAATCAAGACACCGACCTGCTGCACCAACTAAAAATAATAATGTCAAAATCATAACGAATAATGACTAACTGGTAACCAATTAGAATGTGTGTAAAAGCCTATCAGTTTGTTTATCTGCTATATATATTTTCATTCTAAAGAACTTTGAAGCACTTATCAAGTCTCAAGTACATGTACGAATACTTTGGTTTCAAGTTTGGTTTAAGTGCAAGTGCGAGTACATTCGAGTTGTACCAACATCTCTGATTTTATGTTGTCATACATACATACAGTACATACATACTAACATACATACATACATACACAATGGCACACACCTACGCACATAGTCACATAAGACAAAAAAGACATGAGCGCTCAAACATTCTGCATCCGTGGTAAGATAAGGATCTCTTACTATAAGTTCCAGAGTCTTTAGCGAAATAGTCGCAGAAGAATTTGTGCAGATACTCGAAGGTCGGTCTTTGATGTGGGCTTCTGTTCCAGCAGGACTTCATGATGTTACCCAGCCTCCTCTCTTGGCAGACGAAATTCTTCGCCATTGGTGATGGAACCGTGTTTTTGACACTAACCAAATTTCCAAGATGTTTATCACTTATCCCTGTCATAATATGCAAAATATCATCTCGAATATTTAACACATTTTCTATATGTACAAGCGTGTCACATAAGGCGCCTGTTGCGCGGTATACCCTACCTCGCTGGCGGGAAGGTAGGATGTGCTATTGTGCGCAGTGAACGAGAAACAGAGCGACTGCATAGACCGTCTGAAGTAAGTCGCTGGGTGACTGAGCAAGCTGAAGAAGAATTCAGGAATTCGAAGGCGGTTTCGGTCAGATGGACTGGAAAACGATTGAAGTGGAAGAAGCTAGAGAAGCTCAGAGAAGCGCCTAACTTCCCCTTTCTTCATTTTCTTAAGTGTATGTAGTTGTATATAGACTATGTAGTATATAAATGTACTCTGGGTGCTAACAATATATATATATATATATTGCTTGTTAATGTTAAGCCTGTTTAAAGAGTATATACTATATATGTCTAACTACGCTAGTGTGTTTTTATTTGAAGAGTTATGCCTTGATTTTATACACGGTTTCGAGGGATTGGATAATTTCTGTGTTAAGACTAGTTGTTATAAGTAACGGTACAGTTGGTACTGGGCAACTATATATGTATGTATATATATTGAACAGTTTGGAAGGTCTCTTGTACTGTTATAGCTGATAATTTTACGACAGTTTTGAACAAATTGTGTAGGTAGATACATTGTGCTGTTGTCAAATATTTATACTTGAGATATTTAAGTCATGCCATGGAACCGACAGAAGTTTCAATATTTGCCCGAGATACCATATTTTATGCGTAGGCTGAACTATGAAGGTCTATATGTCAGAGGCATTCTTAAAGGTTATTATGAGTGTGAATGTAGCTGGGACTGAAGGAGTCCTGGATGTGAGCAGCAGAGTAGAGAATCTTAGACGGGTGGACTAGTGACCCGGAGCCATTGCAAACGTGTCTTTGCATGTGGCGGCTACGGCTACGGATGGAATCCTAACATAGCCAAGAAATTTTGGAGTGGCTCATTCCGTTGGTGGAGAAGACGAACGGAACTGAGATAACGCCGGATGCCAGAGTTTTCTACAACGTCCTTATGACTGTGCTTTATTGTATTTGGTAACTTATATAGCGCCTATTACAGAAAAACTACTCAGAGGCGCTTCCAGCATGAGAACCTCAGGGAAATAAGAACGTTAAACAACGAGCTGACTCAGCTGTATCACCAACAGAGACCCTTGCACGAAACGAAGGCGAAAGTCCATTCCATGGAGATGGGCCAACAACAGCTAAAGTCCTCTGCTGCACAAGGAGGACTTAACACGAGGAACTAATAGATCCAGACGACCTAGAGAACGTAGAGGACGGGGTGAGGTATTACAGTGTGGAGTCCGAATAAGATCACAAAGATATGTTGGGGCCTGACCCATACGAGCTCTAAGTACCAGAGACAATAGTTTAAACTGAATACAGGATAGGATAGGGAGCCAATGAAGTTGCTGGATTATATAGTCGGAGAAATGAGAGAAGAGGGGAAGATGTGGTATCAATCCAATTTAAGCGAGGATAGCGAAAATTAGGCAAACCAGAAACCAGAGAGTTGCAGTAGTTAATGCGACGACATATCATGGCATGAATATAGTAGTAAAGACAGAGGAAAAAACAGAATTTCTTTTTGTGGGGAATGTATGATTGTCGTTCTTAATCATGACCAGGGAAGGGTCTGTGTCAATATCAAGCTGTTTATAGAGGCAACTGAAGAAACTCGGTTGATTTTATCAGTATAGTAAACGGTCAAGAGTCTAAGTGTTGCATATAAGTAAGTAAGCAGGCGTTGTACCATACCTTACTTCACCTTACCATTGCGGACCTTACTTTAACTGACTTTAAATTACATTACTTTACCTCACTTGTTCCCTAATGCTAATGAGTGACCGTACCTGTTCACATTATAAATAAAATACATGCGTGTACTTAAATAAGCGAACATTGAAGCAAACCTAACTTTATCCTACCTAACGTTATCTTACCTAACCTCATCTTACCTTATCTGGTCTTAGCTTCCCGACCATTTCTTAACTGATCTTAAATTAGATTACCTTGCTTACTAGCAATAACGTCATTTCTAATCTTATGTAATCTAATCATTTGACTTCCATAGCACCGTTATCATAATGTATAAGGCATCAGTCGATGGTCGCTTAAGTGGTAACCTGCTGGAGACGCGAGATTGAAATCCAGTAGATTAGGTGAACCAAAAACAAGGCTACGGTGGGTAAGCAAGTTGAAACAGATGAGTCTTAAGCTTGGACCTGAATGTGTATTGAAACGAATGTGAGTCATTAGTCAATTGACTCACTCTGGCTACTTGTAAACATTACGGGTACTATGCACATATATACAATATTGACTTTGTAAAATGTAAAAAATGTACCAGGATATGGTTCTCCTCCGTAGGTGAGCATCTCGTACAAGCAAATTCCAAATGACCAAACGTCACTCTTAGTTGACCACTGCTGCCATTGAAATACCTCTGGAGCTCGCGTTTTAGCTGGGCTTGAGAGAATTTCATCTGAACAGATTTTAAATGTAATCACACAATTTCATACTTTATTAAACGTTGAAACATTTTCTGCAAAATAAAGCCAGTATAAGATATATCTTTTGGGTTGCTATTGTCCGGACATGTTTCCAAGACACGTTTTAGTTTGGACCTAAAACCGTAAGATTAAGATGTGGAGGGGGCCTGCGGTGCCCATTCAGGCCACGAAGCATAGAAAACACAGATTAGCCGAAGTGCACACCGGCACGAAATTCGATACAAAGAAGAAATAAGTAAACCTTATCTGGAACACCAAAAAAGAGACAAACTAGTCGGGAAATGGAAATTTGAAGATCAGAATCGATAACTTAACGGTTAAGACGACAAAATTAATGTAAAATGCCACAAGAAAATTTAAAATCAACAGGTCAGACAGACTTAAGTGAAGATAGACGGATAGTGAAGATGGTGCAGCTAGCCGAAATGAAATGCATTAAGGACGACAGTTAAGAACGATTTCTTCTCAGTGGTTGATTTAAGGAAGTCACTAACGAAATTTAAGGGCTGTAGGCTGTTCATTATAAGACTATTTATGCTAGGCGATTTCTACCAATATTAGTGTCTCATGCTACCAGATATTAATTTTTGTATATAGATGGCATAAGTTATACTCAATGAGTTCGTATCGATCAACGCACTGTGGCGCCGATGGTCTTGAATTTCGGTGTTTCACACGATTTTTTTGGCCCCAGTTTATTTACATTATGAACCACTCCTCTCAGTTCAGTACTCACTGATAGCTCTCTGACGATGTCCGTGCCTAATCCCGCTCTCTGATTTCTTGTTTCTGTTTTTGGCGAAATTCAGCCACGTAATAAAGATGCTTAGTAATAAAGTTATTCTGAATTGTTATAAAACTTGTAAATTCTGTTTCTTAGGTATAAGTCAACGACTCCTATTTTGATTGCTTTTTGTCCGTTAATTTGGGTAGATTGCTTGTTGCTCGAATTACATGCTTTGTTGTCTTGGGTCCAAACATTACATCGATAATCAATTTCTCATTGCTTGAGCGATCCTTCCCATCTGCTTCTACTCATGCCATAGTTCATCCTCTGCTAAAGAAACCTTCTTCAGATCCATCTCAATTTTAAATTTTGTTCTAAAATTCTTGAACGAGTTGTTTTGAATCGTGTGCAAACCCACCTATCTTCCAACTCGTTAATCTCTTCATTTCAGTCCGCTTACCGCAAGTTTCATTCAACAGAATCTGCATTTCTTGCTGTTCATAATGATATCATGTCCTCCATGGATAAGGATAAGGTTACAGCTCTTGTTCTCCTTGATTTATCTGCCGCCTTTGACATTGTGGACCATTCTCCCTTTTTTGCATCGTCTTCAGCATTGGTTTGGGGTTTCTGGTGCCCCCTACATTGGTTTGCTGCTTATCTCAGCCCACGCACTGAATCAATATATTTAAATGAATATGATTCATCTAATGCTTTGTTGACCTGTGGTGTTCCGCAGGGTTCCTTACTTGGTCCTCTCTTGTTTCCATTATACACCACACCTTTAGGAACACTGCTGGACAAGCATTCATTTGGATATCATTTCTATGCAGATGATACTAAAATCTATATTTCATTTGACAGTTCGTCTTGTCACTCATCTGCACAGCTGTTGTCTGATGCCTTTGAGGAGCTACAGTTTTGGATGGCAGCAAATAAACTTCTTAACCCATCGAAGATTGAATTTCTACTAGTGGGCACTCCACAGCAACTTAAGAAGTTTGAATGGCTTAAATGCTTAAAGCTGATTGACTCATTTGTTGAGTTGACTGATACTGCTCGTGACTTGGGCGTTGTTTTCGATTCTACTATGTCTCTCACAAACTATGTAAATGGTATCTGGAAATCATCATACGTGTATATTTGTGACATACGCAGAATTAAACGTTATGTCCCCAAGTCTACTAGAATATCTTTGGCTACTGCATTGGTCTCTAGTCGCCTTGACTACTGTAACTCAATCCTTGTTGGTACCAAAAAGTCAAATATGCAGAAACTCCAAAGAGTTCAGAACTCCGTGGCTAGAGCCATAACAAATACTTCAAAATATGAGCGTATTATAACTGTGCTTAAATCTTTGCATTGGTTTCCTGTGCGGTAAAGGATTTGTTTCAAATAGGGACTTACAGTTTATAAAACATTGAACTACGGCCGACCACATTACTTAAAATTATTCCTTATTCCCGAGACTTGACATTATTCTGCAAGATCATCTGACTGTCTTTCTCTGGTCATACCTTGGACTAGAACTGTTCTGGGTAAACGGGTTTTTTTGGTTGCTGGACCAAAATTTTGGAATTTCCTTCCTGTGTCTGTTCGTTCTGCTCGGTCGCTTTTGTCATTTCGTTCTCAACTTAAAACTTACCTTTTTCAAATTGCTATCCACCGTAGGCTGCCTCTCTGTCCTTTTGACTGACCTTCTGGATATTGACCTGATTGCGGCTTGGCTTAGATGCGTCATCGGTTGATGCCTTGTGCATTAGACACCGGCGCATTAGAAGTGTCTAATGATTATTATACCAGCAAATCTTACGCTCGATTACGCTGTGACTCTTATTGTGCCTCGCACTAGGACAGTGTTGGGATCACCGACGTTCTCTGAGAATGGTCAAAAGCTTCGGAATTCATTACCGAGTTTTGTGCGCTCTGTCAGTTCCTCAATGTCATTCCGGTATAAAATTCTTAAGACTCACCTGATTCAAATTACTTACCCACCGCATCCTAACATCTGGTTTCTCTGACTTAACTTTGATAACTGGCGTGAAACATAAACGCAAGTTATATTGTGTGTTAAATAAAATACAATCACGGATTCATACAAGGATCTGAAAGCACAGTCTTTTTGTCACTTTTCCTTTCCATAAATCGGGCCATCTCGAAATTGGACACTTTGATGGTTTTGCCGTCATCACCAACGAGAATGTTTCTAGCTGCCAACTGTCTGTGAATACACTTGTTCTTTTCCAAAAGACTCATAGCGTCTGCAATCTGAGACATTACAGTACATGCAAGATTAGATTAAGAAGAACGATCTAGAGATTTACATAGGTCTATTTATTTGAATAAAGTCATTAAAAAGTGTAGTCCAGTGATCGTAGTTTCAAAACATTTACAAGTGAAAACAGGAAGAATACTGCTCGGATCTTATGTCTGGTATCAGTAAAGAACACCACTGGTTCCCCAGTCAGCAGCGCATCCAGTTCAAGATCCTAACGCTTATGCGTAATTGTCTCGTTGGTTCTGCTCAATCATACCTTAGGGACTTCTGCATTTCGGTCTCCTTGGTTCCAGGCCGTAGCACTCTCCGGTCGGCCTCCCTTGGACTCCTGACTGTCCCTCGTATACGCACTGCTACAGCTCAGTCTATAAGCTTTGCCAATGCTGGACCTAACAGCTGGAATCGCCTTTCCCGAGAGCTGCGGCTTGAGTTCTCAGTTTATCCCTTCCCCAGTTTCGCAAGCGCCTTAAGTCTGTATTATTTGACAGTGGTCTCACTGGTTTGGGTCGGGAGCGCCTCTGATGAGTCTATTCTTGAAGTGGCGCTTTATAAATGTCAGATTACAATTACAATTACAATTACCAAAAGTTATATTTAGGTTTCATGACGTCTTTGATCCTGGCTAATTGTGAATTGAATTGGTTTTAATACGCAACGCGATTTTGAAGTTCGATATTGCTGAAATTTATATTAATTATGGCATATTTTTTTACCTGTCTGGCCATGCAAATAATTTCTGCAATCCCGACCTTCTTCCCTTTGTCTTGAATAAGAAATTCCTTAAGAAAACCGCGTGTGGTCCTTTCAGTTATCACGTAAAACGGTTTTTCTTTAGAGGACACTCCCAGCAGTCTAACTATATTGGGGTGCACGAGACGCTGCAGAATCTGTGCCTCGCGAAAGAATTCACCCCATTCAGCAAATCCTGGATCCGCTTCCGCCGCTTTGCTGTATCTTTTAACCAAAACGAGCACAGACTCATCTGAGATGCCTGTGAATAATCAAAGAAAGCATGATAACTGAAGTTTCTCAATTAGCACAATGTTTCAAAGCAGTGTTGTGTACTCTAAAATAAAATATATACAACAAGTATTAATGCTTGGTGGACAAGTAGTTTTCCTACTAGCTTTAGCACTACTTTCTGGACCTCCGCCCCCTAACTTCACATCCTGCATCCGCCAGTGACAACTGACGCTCGCAAACATCAAAAATTAAGCGCCGACATTTTAAATTTACTAAAGGTAATCTGCCCCAGCGGTTTACAATGTCATGAGGCTTAATTAGTATGTATGTTGTGTAAAGACAATTGAAAAGATTCGAAGTACCACTCAAAAGCGTTGCACACATGGCTATCTCTCTACTCTAAATAGGTGAGTTTAAGGTAGGCAGAAATTGTATGCTGAAAAGGATCAAATGAAACAGAACGTGATGCATTGGAAAGGAATGCAAAAGGAGGACTGTCCAATACATGAGGTGTGGAAGCATAGCACCTACATCAAAGAACAACGATCGCGAACCCACTGACTCACGAGACGAACACACAGGTTCCTGGTGCATAGTGGCGCCATGCTGACAAGTAAGGCACGTTCCTGCAGGAGGATTTTTGCAACAGAACCCGGAGCAGTGTTTCTCGCATATATTCCGATATAAGGGAGTATACTTCTTGGGAACCATGACTCACGCAACCATAACTTTTTCAAGCTTGGATAGAATTACAGTAGGCCTAATCAAGGCGTGTCAGATGAACGAACAGAGGTCACTGCAAGGCTTCCTCGTCCATTGACCTCCTGCATCGGACTCTGACCTTTCTGATGATCGGAGAGGAGCAGATGAACTGAAGTTTGTGCTGCAGTTCATTAGGTCTGATTGGAACTTGATGGATGTTCCAGTGCCACTGTAACTAGGCTGCTGTCACCTCTGATTATGACTAGGTTGCCTCCTGTTTAGATCACTTATAAGTATAGTACAGAGCAGTGCAATCCAGTGCAACCTAAGAAACAAAGCTTTTAAGAGATCTGTATAAGGCTATACAAATCCAGAAATACGTAGGCAAGTTTTTTACATCTCAGATGATTAGCAGAACATTTCGACGTCAACTGTAAAGAGCCATTGCGCCATACGTTAAGTCAGTACCCTTAACGATTCGGTATATATATATGTATGTCTGCTAGAGAATTAAGTAGCATTTTTAAAACATTTTTTATTAAGCGAAATATTCACCAGAATAAATTTCCGTGTAAGGGCAGCTGCCAGCGCTAACAATGTGCTCCAGCCGTATGGTTTCTTGGTTAAATTCTCGACAGCCATAGGATCCTAAAAAGCAGACAGGACAGAATCTGACTGACAGACAAATTCGATAGCCTAAAGTAGGTCTACCCTAATTGTCTAAATAATTAATTGTTCAGTATTTCACTGACATTTTCTGAAGCATCTTGTTGACATTATTTGCAGCTTCTTCCCTGGTCACTTCCCTTGGTCATGATTAACGATGACTGTCATACAATCCTACATGAAAGTCACCAAAACAAACTCTCAAAACGCAAAGCACAAGCATACAACGCTGTAGGGCAGCGTTATCTTAGCTCCGTTCATCTTCTTCACCAGCGGAATGACCACTTCAAAAGGGCTTGACTGGGTTAGGATTTCATCAGTAACCGCCAGACTTTGGCTCAGGTTGTTTCAGTTGGTGTTACCTAAAGGGAGGCTATTAAAGTGATGCAGTTAGCAAACAAATTTATTTTGGGAGGACATTTAGCAGAAGACAAAACGCGGGAAAGAATTTTGTTTTCATGGCCAAACTGCGAAAGACTATTAAGGAGTAGTGTCGGTCAAGTGAAAATTGTCAGCTTTAGGCAGGAGAATTTATTACACCGATCCCACGAGAGGACCTACCATTCAAACATCTTAAAATGGATTGTATACACCGACTGAGCCACAATCATAGACAGGTCACAAATATTTTCTTTGTGTTGCTGATTTGTGCACATCCTGGCCAAAGTTTGCTGCAAAAAATTTTTAAATGCATCATTGGAGTTACTTAAGAAAGCTGGGGTAATGTCGGTCATTATGAGTGACCAAGGAACAAATTTTCATAGCCAGTCTAACACAAGAATTAATTAAGAGGATGTTGTGCAGTCCACGATTCAATACACCGGATCACCTTGGAACACTTGGATTAGTAGAGAGGGGGAATATATCTTTGGAAAGATGATTCACCACATAATCATAGAAAATGCAATCGACTGACACTTCGAAAGATCGTTTGAAAACATTTTTTTCAGAATTTCAGAAAATATATTGGTTGGTGGAAGAAATTAAAGATTAAATTGTAAAACTTACCTGAGATTTTAGGAACTCTGTAAAAATTAATATCATCTGGTGTTGTAATTGGAGGAGGTCTTTGCGAACTTAACGCAGACGAAACCTCTGAATTAGGCCTGTGAACAGGTCCTGAAAAGTTTTAAAATGCTTGATAAATTCAAATAATTAATCTCTTAATTGTGAACGAAGTATTTAATATCCAGTAAGGTCTAGCTTCCTATGTAGTTCTAGGAAGCTAACCTGTTATTTATACAGTGCCTCTCGCAGGAAACCGTACAAGATGCAAAAACCAAAAGCGAAAATGGCATAAGACATTTTCGTCAGTGTCTTTATACTCGACAGGTTTGCAACCTTGTGAATTTTAACACAAGACATTGAAAACTCATACATGCATACATTGGTTGATGGAACTTACTAAATACTGACTAATATTTTGTTTACCATAAAACAAATCATTGCTGCAGGACATAAATTTTATTTAAATTGACATTAAATTTCTTTGATGTTTTGTACATCAGGTGACACATACTGATAATAATAAAGATAGAAAGGCCATAGAAACATAAACTTGATATGCAACGACACAGCTGAACCGAGAAACAGGATATGGGTTTGGTGGGTGCTATCAGTCGAAGCATACTTACTTGAGCATTTCAAAAATAGATTTTGCAGAAAGATATTAAGGTTAACATTATATACAGGTAGCACACAAACATTAATGCAACGTTGAAATATGGTTTGCTTATACGCTGATCTAACGTTGGTATAAAAGATTTGCCAATTGATTCAACGTTGATTAAACGCTTACATGCAAATGTTAAAACTGATGCGATAACAATAATGAAACTTTTCTTGCGTTATTTTAACGTTAGCGTTAATTTAACGTTTGTGTGAAACGTCGAACCATGTTTTGTCATTTCTTATTAAGGTTGATAAAACAACAATAACAAAAACGTCAAAGGAACATTACAGTAACGATAATGTAACGATGTTTTAGTGTTACTGTAATGTTAGCGTAATGTTTGTACTAATATTTTTGTAAAAGGTTAATTAAACGTTGCTTTTTCAGTTTTTATCACGTTGATAAAACGTTTTACAAACGTTGAAGAAACGTTGCACCATCGATAATGTAACGTTGATTTGGTGTTTTTCATATCGTTAGTGCAATGGTTGATATAATGGTTGTGTCAAACGATTATTATTATTAAACGTTATTTTACTACTGTATGGTAGGTAGCTAAATCGTTCAAACACAAACGTTATAGAAACATGGAAACAGCTCTACTGTAATGTTTGGTGAAGCCGTTATTTTCATATTATATAAAAATAGAATAACATTATTATCACAAATTCTAGCATGGTTTGTGGCAAACTTTATAGCATTATTATACGTTAAGGTAATTCCACACATTTTCGCGCATCTCTGCAGTAACTCTGTTTACACATCACTACAATATGTTTGTGCTTAAACAAATTTGCCACATAAAATAAACAGACTTTTACGGCTGTCATTTGCATCGAAAGTGCTATTAAAGAGACGTCTATTAGCTGTCTGTCTCTGCTTATAGAACCCGATGGTCAATAATTTGCGATTGTGGATTTAATCCCATTCTATAACAGGGTTCGGATCGCAATGCAAGTTTTTCTTAAATAAATGCCACAGCATGCAATTTTGTTTTCATTATAGCTTTTTACAAAGATTTTCTCACTTTCTTAAAGTAAATTCGGTATTTCGCAAATTTAGCTCGGTTGTTGTCAGTGGGGTTTTTAAGTATTGTTTATGTGGTTGTGATTTCTTGCAGCATGAATTTAGTAGACCGACACTCATTCAAGGTGTTCGAAAGTGGAAGCTAGGTTTGGAATCACAGGGTAGAAAAGGGAAAGCCATATTATAAATTTCTGAAATAGGTCATATATCAGGGATGGGTCATTATTTGCACACGCTATATTTATTGATGACCAATCGGTAATACTAACTAAAGGCTTTGAGCGTTTAATTCACCCAAGGCCTGTTCATTACTTGCATTAGCCTTTTAATGGATTCAAGGGTATGCTTAGTATTAGAATACATAAGATGACAATATAAATCACAGAAGATGATACAAGATATCGCTCATTACAATGACTGACTCATAGGGCAACTACTTGGGAGTATTACTTGCAAAAGCACATTAATTTCAGGAAATAGATCGATTATTGGAGGATTATAAGGATACAAGTATAAAATTTACCTGAGAATTCATTAACAATCGTAGAATAATAAGTATAATCATCATCATCGTCATCAGATGTTGTTGGAATTGGAGGAAGAGGAGGTCTTTGCGATCTTCTTGCAGTTGAACTAGGCCTTTGAAAAGGTTCTGAAAAGTTGTTGGTAAACGTGTTTTATGCACTCAAATAACTGTCAATATGTGAAAAGCTTTATTAATG
Source organism: Norana najaformis (assembly GCA_964023275.1). Classification (NCBI taxonomy): domain Eukaryota; kingdom Metazoa; phylum Annelida; class Clitellata; order Crassiclitellata; family Hormogastridae; genus Norana; species Norana najaformis. The sequence continues at coordinate 32,747,397 of OZ029916.1, read as the reverse complement.
AAATTAACAATTATAGGCCTATGTCTGGCTTCCTAGGTGCGTCTCGTAAGTTATGATTGACCTTTTGCAGTAAGCACCAGAGTATGTTGAAATTGGTGCCTTATCGTCATTTGGCAAGTAATCTGCAAGTCCTGAGTAAGATAGTATAGCATCTATAAAATGTGTCCGGACATTCATAATTCATAATTCAAATCAGATTGCAATTTGCGTAACCTTCTGACATTAGATTTTGTTATACATAAATCGTAGTTGATACCTGTAGAGGCACCAAATGCAAATGGCAGGATTTCGATTTACTGAGCGATTGTGAACCGACGCAAGTTGAAACAAATCGAATTTTCCAAGCGATACCTGCGGACGACTTAGGCTCGCTGCAGAGGCTTCTTCGGCGGACAGACGACAACCCAGCAGCCGTAACCTTTGCGCCCTTCATATTGTAATGCTCATTATCCAGAATGGATTCATTTGGCTCCAACTTTATTCTTGTCTCCACTTCCTTATGGCTGTCCTTTTCTACGTTGACCCCACTGATCTCAACAAAACGGTCATCTTGGGGAAGTCTGACCCTCTCTGCAGACGCCTCAATATGGACCTTTTGCCCTGCTCAACATATACTTTCATACAATGTTATACATACATGACATTCGCCATTAACATACATACACATATGAATATGTGCATATGTAATAATAATTATGCATCTAAACCTCTACTTAATGTTACAACTCTGCTGCCATTTGAGCAACTAGTAAGACTTAAAGGAATAGCTCAATCCAGCCTGCATGGTAGATCTTCAGTTTCAACTGAGCCTGGTTCAGTCTTTGCCCTTGATTGGATGAGTTTCATTACGTTGAATTGTGTGTAAATGCGCCAAAGAAAAGCAGAGTTTAAGACTACGATCAAGATTAAACTTTCAAATGTTTGCATGTATAGTTTTGACCTATGCAGCATTATAGAAACTGTCGACAATCTTTCGTAATTGTAATTGATACACAATCTTTGATTTTCAAAATTTTGATTTAAACGAACAGTTCGATCATAGCACTACTTAATCGCCACAGTTTCTAAACGCACAAATCTATCAAACGACATTTTGTAGCTCAAACTTTCAACTTTACACACGACAGAGAATTGCTCCAAATCTTCGCCCTCTCTTAAGAATGTATTTGCGTCCACTTATATAGACCCTTTCCCACAAGCAGACCAATTGACACTAGTTTAGACCAGCCTCCTGGTGTTGCGTAATTGTGGGTTCCAAAAACCCGCTGACTCATCACAACACAGGCCCGACGCTTTCTCGTGCGAGCGCCCACGCGTAAAATGCTCGTCAGCAATAATAACTGCTGACGTCAGCCCGTCTGTACGAGGTCGCCGCCAGCCAAACATGTATTTGACGCGTGCCAGTCAGCACGTGATGTGCGCGTGTATAAACAAAGTCAATAACTCCGTGACTCAGAAATTTCGATACAAACGCTTGCTTAAACTTGCTTACTAAGCAACGTAATATTACGTACACAGAAACTTTTTCTAGTAAATTAGAACGTTGCGTCTAGTTTGCTTCAAAGCAGTTACCGTCATTAGAGTTGTCCTGAAGTCCAGGGTAAATATATTCTGAACGCCGAAGAGCACTATGAAAGTTATATTCCTCTTCCTGAAACAATGTTAAGAACTGTGCTGAACGTTTAAAGGTTTTGTAATTTGATACTCGTACTGAGCATAATGATAAAGATACAAGGATAAAATAAAAGAGATATTAAGATGGAAAAGTTTTTTAAATTAATGATACTCGCAATTAAAATTTTCAAACTCATTATTTTATCTTATATGAGTTCCTTAGAGCTTTTTGAGCAATAAATCGTTACCAAATATCTAAAGGTCAATTCTCGGTCGTATACGCTGACATTTTCTGCCTTGGGTTGTTCTACTGATAAAAGATGTCGTTTGCTGACAACCCCATAATAAAGGCAATCCTTATCGAAGTCGCGATGACTGTAATAATCCGATTCATTGTTGACTAAAACAGTAAAATTGACTAGTTATTTCCATGCCAATGTATGAATGCATGTATGTATGAATGTATGGCAGTTATGTTAATTGTTAGCTGTGATTGACACATTTCGGTCATTTTGGCAAATTAATTTGTCATAACATGCGCAATTTGGTCCAAAATTCTCGTTAAATTCGGACGTCTGCTCTGTTCTAGTCTGCGTTCTGGAGTTATTTAAGCTTGAATTGGGTTTAATTTTTTCATCTGGTATTCAGACGCGACTCTTCGAATCCCAACCATCATTTTTAATTGACTAGTTGGGTGATTCAGTCTCAGAGTTACATGTGCCGTCTATTATCAGAAAATGTTGGATTGTGTGCTACAGCAGCGAGGCAGGGTCTGTGGAATGGCGTCAACCGTCCAGTACGGAGTGGTTCTGAAATTAACTTGCCAATTACTGACGAATTTGTATCCTGCACGGACTTGTTGGCGCAAAAGACATCCCTGCAGACGCAACGTCTTCTTATTGGCAGGCAGTGCCAGTCGGTGAGAGTTACCGTGTTCTGAGAACGCTTCATTCCGCTTTCGTTATTTCTCATCCTAAATCAAAATCTTACCTGGAATTCTGAACAAGGCGTTAACTGTCAACCTTGGATGAGTTCTATGTATGTGCAAAAGCTCGCCAGTAGTGATTTTTCTAGTTAAGTGACCGTTATTTGCTTACAGATTAACTTGTTCCAAATGTACTTGAGTATTACTTAGGTTAGCGTTCGAGCGGTAAAAGGTTTTATAAAAATTCTTATGACAGTACATTTTAATGTTTGAATGAATGAATGAATGAATAAACCTAGGTATGAATGTATGTTTGTATATGTGTATGTATGTATATATATATGTATTGGTACTCCTAGAATTCAAATTAATCCACGCTAGACATGATAGGTTATTTGTTGCCATAGTCTATGTGATGTTAGGCTAAATGAAGATGCGCATGATTTGCCAGCATCTGCATATGATAAGGTTCTTTTCCATGATTGATTGATGATGAACCGCGCCTCAGATTCAGGAGTTTCTTCTAGTTTACAAAGGACAATGAAGGTTCTATTGAATCTAGTCTGTTTGTTTATTTGGGCAATATAGACCTAACTTCGTAAAATCTGCATATTACATGTATATATAATAGAATGGATAGACTGCTATTAACAGAAAGAACAATATATAACAACAAAATAAAGATATATAATTACATAAATGAGTATTTCGACTTATTTCAATAGTAATATTTAAAGAACACGATATTTGTAAGCTAAAAATTAGTACATTTTCGGCCTTTTATGGTTTTATTCTATCATCTTAAACAATCGCGGAAAAACTGGCATGGACATCTGGCCGCCTTAGATATTGGTTGCATGCAAATGTTAGAAAATAAATGAGCTCTAAATAAAATAAATTTAAAGGCTACATGAAAATTAGACGAGAAGATTACGTAAATAACAACTGCTACATGATGCTACAACTTTGCGAGAAGTTTTAACTAACCTTTAATTTTTCCAATGATATTGTTCATGCTGTATGTTTCAATATCATCTAAATCCAGCGGAATAAGTTCTGTAACGTTTTGATGTGTTTTGTTTGTGAGTTGCATGTACAAAGTGTTATGGTTTGACTGCAACTGTCTATATCTGCCTAGCAGCTCTGTTCCAGCTGTAGTTATATCAGAAATAGACCCTTGTTCATTTAGTTCTTGCACTAACTTCAGAAAGCTTTCCATCTCCGTCAAATTGGTTTTTATTTCAATTAACTCAGTATCGAGTTCTTTTAGAAGTATTGTTTTGATATCTGTGAGGCAACCAATCAAATTATTCTTGTGTCGCTCTGCAAGTTGTTTAACTGTTTCGCTTCGATCGTTGATATCTGATTCGGTATCGGAAATGCTGCTCAGTAGCAATTTCCTAGGTTCCCTCTTTACAAAGGCTTTAACGTCCTCAACGTGGCGTGATATTATTTCAGCGGCTTCTCCTAGCTGTCTCTGCATCCTTTCTGCCACCTGTCTTACCTCTTCGGACTTGTGACCTTTGTGACTAAAATCAAAACATTCTTGGCATGTTGTAACGTTGCAACTGACGCAGTAAAGGACGAGGTATTTTCGCGGGTGTTTCTCGCATGTCCTTGATGTGAATTTAGCACGCTGAGTTTCTCCTTGACCTTCCAAACTGACCAGTTCGTGGGTTTTACTAAGCCTGCACTTTCTATGATGCTCAGAGCAGCCTGTGCACATATTCTGCTGGCACTCTATGCAGTGCTTTACCGCATTAGGAATGACGTCATTCATGTTCTCGTTGCTGTCTTGACACAAGTCACAAAGCAAGTCTTTGAATTGGTTTCCCGAGTTTTTGGCTACTTCAACCAGTTTCTCAGCGAAGACGTTTCTGTGAAAACCTCGAATGCCGTTTACCGGAATCTTGTATTCACCCCGACACAATGGGCAAGCAATTTTTTCTCCAGAGTTCTTTCCATTTGCATACTGATGCAGACACTTGAGGCAAAACGTATGAAGACATGGGAGTGATCTAGGATTATCGTACAGCTGGGCACATACAGTGCATGTAATCATGTCGTCAGGCACATTCTGTGCATTTGGTGTTGACTTGACCGCCATTTATAGAAGAAGGTCCAGGATTTGAAATTAGTGAGCGAAGAAGCGTTAGAATCTAGCAATATGTAATGTGTACGCAAGCCAGTCCGTCTAGTTCATATGGAGCACCACTTAAATTGGCTCGTGATTTTCTTTGTGCTTCCGAACAGTTGATTTCAAAACATAAAACAACAAATCCGAGATTATTCAGCTGACATTCAATATAAGTTTCTACAACTCTTACACCTGAATGTGCTTGGAGCTCCTCTGTTTTGCAATACGAGTAGAATACTATGACCAATAAAGCGCTTCACGAAGAAGCAAATGTAGGTGCATCTATTTTACACATTAAAAACAATTTAATAAATTTCACAAATTTCATTCGATCCAAATTTACCAATCGTTACCGTTCCTCTGAGCTATGGCTAGTGCTTATAATCTGACTGAACCATATGATTTTATGCTACTCATTGATGTAGGCTATGCATGCACTAGACTATATGTGCAGGCTAAATCGACTCTTATGCATACGAATTAGAAATCAGTCTGTGTCTTGGTGTCGGCATTTAAATGAGGTAGCTTGAGAGCGTCCTTTACAAAGGTAAATGGTCTTTGTGCAGATGGCCAGATGCATACGTGTATCATGTATACCATCAGGAAGTAACTATGCAATGAAGTGCAACCACGAATTCAGGACTTTTTAATATTGTTTACTCGGTCATAGTGCCTATTTCATAGAGAGTCCACATCAAATAAAAGCTACAGTTAAATGTAACACCAACGTACCTTAATTTATCTGAGAGCTTCCACAGCGCCACTGTAATAATGCTCAAAGCATCAGCTGATGGTCGCAGTTAAGCAAAATCGTGTGTGCAAGCCAAATTCCATGATGCGTGCGGTCGAAAGCCAAGAGGGGAGTCCAAGAAGACACGAAAACAGGCTATGGGGAAATGAGTCCAGGAAGAGATGAGTGTTTACTCGAGAGCTTGATGCCAAAGCGTACTTTGCAGAAGGTAAGTTTGCAGGAAGAGTTCCAGAGTCTGGGGCAAGCGACAGGAAGGCACGCCTGCCGAGAGTTTTCCTTGTCCTCGGAATAGTCAGATTAAGCCATTAGGAATGCCTGGTCGAGCACACACAAGTCTTGGGTGTCAGCATGGAGTGAAGAAAGTAAGCTTGGTTGAAATGTAAAGTCTTGTATGCAATTAGCCGGTTTTGAACATTATTAGATTTTCTATGGGCAGCCAGTGCAACGATTTTAGGATCGGTGATATATCATTATATTTTTGAGTTTTAGTAATAGGTATTTTGGACTCTTTGAAGCTTCATCAAATTAGCCTTTGAAATACCATTTAGAAGCGAGTTGTAGTAGTCAAGGCGGCTGGAGACCAAGGCAAGAGCCAAATAAACCAGGGCAGAAAATAGAATGTGACGTCAAATCCTACGGATATCACGGATTTGGTAGTGAACAGAACTACATATAGATTAATGTGTTCACTGATGGATAGGTCTGAGTCAAACACAACACCCGAACTACTAGTGGAACAGCTCTGTTGTATGATACTTATGCCTAGGTGGACAGAATTCAAAGAGACATTTCTTCAGTTGCTGTGTAGTTTCAAAAAGGATAAATTCCGTTTTGGATTGTCTTAAGAGCAGTCCACTTTCTGCCATCCAAGACTGAACTCCGTCAGATAATAGAGTGAGAGAGCTGTAAGAATAGAAATTATCGAAGGAAATGTAGAATTGAGTATCATAAGTGCAAAGATGATGCTTCACATCACTCTGATTCAGTAAAGCACTTAGTGAGTTGGGTGCCCTAAGAGATAAGTAAAGGGCCAAAAAAGCCTGAAGGACGCCGCAGGTAAGTGGCACCCGGTCCGACATTGCTCCACTGATGAAGACAGATTGATTCAGGGAGTAAGATAAGATTGAAACCAGTTTAGGGTCAGACTTGATATATCAAACCAATACTCAAGGCGATGGACAAGGAGTGCATGGCTGACAATGTCAAAAGCGGCAGACAGGTCAAGAAAAGGAAGTGCAGTTGCTTCATTTTCCATAGAGGAGCGATTAATGTCATTGTGAACAGAGTTACACCCTCGGTGGAGTGGACAAAAATGCGAAGATTACCATTAGGATTAATAACATTATCTTGGTCTACGATGATCACACCATACAGTTGCATTCTGATGAAAATTGCCCATTTTCTCTAAATTTGTATGTCCTTAGACACTGAATTATTTATTATTTTCGCTGTCTAACGAGTGGGTCCACTGATAAACCTTAGTAGTCCTGCTTAACATGCTCTCTTACGCACCAATAAATTTAGAAATTATATTGAATCAATTGACTGATAGTTAATCGACTCACTGTCATGAAGGACCTTTATATGGAGGATGAGTGGGAAATAAGCGTATAAATTATCTCTCGAGATCCTTAGCACAACACTTCAGTTCACCTACAATAAAAACGTTAAGCGTCCTAGTTGTACAATTTTGCATGAATATTTTCACTATCACATTTACATCAACTCTATGCGATAATGTTACGCAAGTTATTGATAAACGCATGTTATAACAGAGCTAAAATCATCAAATTACATTACCCTACACAATTAACCTAAGCCATTTTCCCACACGTCCTTTCATTACCACTGACCACGCAGTCAATCATTACTTCAGCGAGTGAATCAATTAATCAGTTAATCAATCAACTGTTGCTTGTTTATTGGCTAACTTTCATTCGTTCAAGGATATGTAAGCTGTGATCCCGCGTTAAGTAAGTAATGCATTTATTAACACGCCATATGTCCATCGACTGAGCGAGTAATCGTAGGCGTGGGTGAGTCACAGAAATCAGACAACAAAAGCAAGACGATACAAATAGATCTTAGACCGCTGTAAAATTACAAATATGTAAATAGTCTCTGATGTCAGGGAGAGACAAACGGTTTTGTGTAGCCGATCACAGAGATAGGGATGGCTGGTAGCGCTGTAAGGAAGATGACTGGTAAGCTGGTTAACTGGTCGAGAGAGTCTTACGTGTCAGGACAGCAATCTAGTAGGTGAATCTGGAGCTGACAGGCAGTCAGTGTAGCTTTGCCAGTACAGGAGTGACGTGATCACTACAAGTTCCGGTGACAAGCATGATCAAATATGACTCATGGCTTTTAAGTGGAAATACGATGCCTTGCAGACAGCAGTGACGTGCTGGCTAAATGTTTTGAGTCGAGCATCACCCCAAGATTTTTAAATTTTCCTGATAACGGAATGTCTGCAGCCGCAATGTTGACTGTTTTAGGACTCGGCCGATTTTATTGATGAGGAAGTACCAAATACAACGACTTCGGACTTCTTTGGACTCAAGCACAGTCCGTATTTTAGGAACCAACTCCGGACTGCTTCAGTACATCGTGCTAGATTGTTGGCGTCGAAATCAATGTGATTGAGCGCTATGTACAGTTGTGTGTCATCGGCATACTGGTGGTGACTGATGACGTGTGCGCAAATGACACCGGCGACTGGAGCCAAATGCAACGTTAAAAGGATTGGGCCAAGGATCGACCCTTATCGGGACTTATAGAAGGCGATCTTTTCTTTCTCTTAGGCTTTGAGCCAGCGGTGATTGAATCCCAAAGCTCTGGTGACGGAGTCAGTGCATCGCAGGACTTGCCGTTTACTTCCCAGTTCGTTCCGGTACGAAATTCCACCGTTTGATGACAGAGGCATGTGTGCGCAAACATCTTGCCCAGGGTCGTTACACCGAGTCCGCTCGGCACGCTCGAACCCGCAAACATTAGGTCACAAACCCAGAGCGCTTATTCAGTATACAGTACCCCGTGTCGCACATAAAAAACCTGCCTACCTCACCAATACTAAGGTAATGAATATGCACAGTCGCTGTAGAGGTTTTAGTCTTTACCGTAGTTTGTAAAATAAGAATTGTAAAATAAGAATAGTAGTTATCGCCATTTTCCTTTCTCCTTTTCCACGGTGTTTACTAAGAATAATATTCACATCATGCAGAATGGTTTAACCTGAATTATACCTAATAGACAACTGAATTAATCTAGAGAAAGACACTGCATTGTATTAGATCATAACATTCTTGAGTTAAGGGTATAGATACAGCAGCAGCAGTATCAGTATTTATTATCACAATCGTTTTCCTATTTATTTCATACTAAATCATTACTAAAACTAAAGATGTAACAAGAACGAAACGTTTGTTTTCGAATATAAAATTTTAAATGTTTTTTCCTTCATATTATAGGCTACTCGTCTTATTAATCTACTAATCGATCAGTTAGTCATTCGATTTACAATGCGCATAGTTTTTGCAAACAATCTAAAGCGCTAATCTATAAATCAGAAAGGGGGAAATCCGATGCTCGCTTACGCATGCTTGTTGTAAATCTAAAATTGACGGGCTACTTTGTTCTTGGGCAGAATGCGACAGCACACTCAAAAAATTTCTTTCGAAAATTATAACCAAAAGAAGACGTTTCGGGCCCCAGACCAATATCACGCAGAAAGTAAATCTTCATACATAACAAATCGCGAAGAATGGAGTAAGCTATTCGAAAGCTAAAAGGACGACGTTATGCGTAGGCTACACGATGCGGGTCATCCATATAGGAATTGGGTAACACATTGCCATTCTAAGCCAACGTAGCTTATTGCCTGGGAAATTCCCACAGCGCTGCCTACTTTATTTGTAAAGTTGAACAGATATTTATAAACGGTCAGTTGCATTTTATAGCCCTACATTCTATCGCAATTAGTGCGACGAGGGAGAACTGTATACGAGATTATGTATTTGAAAAGGTTGTCACTTGGTCACTTTGATGACATGTGCATCAGGACATATGGAAGAGATGACCGCACTTATCAACTTAACAGATTTATGGTGAACTGCACGGCAATAGTCTACACAGCCAAGCACAGAATAGGTGACAAAGCAGAATTGCAAAAGTTGTAATATTCGGTGAGACCGCCACTGAATGCCCTTAAACACATCACATCGTAAACGACTATTACATTATATTACATTGTATAACGTGTTGAGTCACGTAAAGCGCCGTGTTCTTTGGCTTCGGATGTGCTAAGGCGCTATATAAATTGTCTATTAATAATATTAATACATTACATCACATTACGTTGCATCATAGCCACTTCGCCCATTCGGTTTCATCTCACAGTGCTTAGATTTCCCAACACGTTTCGTGAATACCCTCTGCGCTCGCTCTGCAAAATTCCGCGGCGGTGCGTCGATCCTTGCAAGGCTCTGATTAGATGCCTGTCTCGACCAACGTCCTCCCGTGAACTCTGACCGCCGCTGATGACCGTCGATGGCCCCGCTGTGCTGATAAGGCCGCCCAGCCGGTCTTTAATACGGTGCACTCGAACGGCTCGTGGCTAATGAACTGACGACCGAGTCGCGTCGCTCTCTTCGTTTGCGAATGGCTCATAAACACAGCGCCACCTATGTATTCATATCGATCGAATGACACTCATGTGCGCTCTTGTGTGTGTGTATATATATATATATATATATATATATATATATATATATATATATATATATATATATATATATATATATATATATATATATATATATATATATATATACGGCGTATGTAACAATATACGTACACATATGCACACAGATATAAATATACCGTACATAAGTATAAACTGTACGCTTTTGTGTATATATATATATATATATATATATATACACAAAAGCGTACAGTTTATACTTATGTACGGTATATTTATATCTGTGTGCATATGTGTACGTATATTGTTACATACGCCGTATAGGATAGGTCTTAATGGGTTAAGTTGTTGTACTTTGCAGGCCTTGTGTAAATTTTTGCCAGAAAAGCCAACTTTCTAAAATGTGTTGTTTTTAACTTTGATTCAGGCTGAATTTTGGTAGGTGGTCATGCGTGTCAGAAATAAGCCACGACGGGGACGCCAACCGGCAGCCTCACGCTCACGCTCAGAGGCGCCTTGATGTACGTGTTAAACAATCTATCACCCTGGCGACCATTTAGTCGCACCTCAGATTCAGATTGCTGCTTTTTAGCTTTGGGGCCAACACCTTCGTTCTTTGTTACCTAGGCCAACTCAGCCCTACATCCATTCGGACAGGCAAGTCGAAAGGATTTAACTGGTATCTTTCCGTTGTGACTGAAGTATGACCGCCATCACATTGTTTGCGTCTCAGCCAAAAAGTCCTTCGAATTACCGTGGGGCTATGCTCCTATTGAGATATTACAAACAATGTCCTGATATAGGCCTATATCTTGTTTTTGCCTACTATTTTACCTTTGCAAATGGCATTTTAAAAATAATGGTCATCTCCTCACATTTATTTATTATCACTCACCTCTGATGTGTTACCGACCTGTTTCTTTAAGGAGAAATGTGATTTGATAAAGAAGAGTAACAACAGTGCCGAGACTGAGACTGATTAAGGAGAGTCTATGGCGTTTCTGGCTCTGAAGCCGGCATCAATCAGTCGATCACGTCGTGTTCCTTCTGGCCCAGCGGTGATTAGCCGAAACTTCAAAGCAGCAGAAAATAATTCCAATTAAGGCGACTGAATAATTAATGACTCAAAGAAGCATCATGGCGCTGTGTCTTCCTGAAGTCCAGTGAGGTCATAGCGCTGTCATAAACATTATTTGTCTAGTGACAAAGCACCGACATTGTCACATACACCTTGCTATAGGCTACTCGTCACAAAAGCCCGCATTATGTCTGTCTTAATGACACGTCACAGTGGTATCAAAGTGCTGATAATAATGTGGGCGTCCTGGAGATTTAGTCTCTGATGTTAGCATGCGTTATTGCTACCAGTGGATATCCGTTAGCCTTTTTGTTCACGTGTGTGTCTTAACAGCATTATCTGCTTCCAATCCGGTTTTTCTTTTCTCCTTTCATATTAAAAAGGAAACAAAGGTACGCCAATAACCATCAGCATCCAAGGAGGAACCATTGAAAAAGTAAATGAATTCTTCTATCTTGGAGGTCTAATAATCGCATAATGGTAACACCAACAAAGAGATACAAAAGGAGAACTGGACGCACATCACCAGATTTAGGAAGAATGACCAGGATATGGAGAAGCAGGGAAGTATTACAGAAACCAAGGAAAGAATACTAGGACAATGATACAACCAATTTTTCTGTATGGATCAGAATGCTGGAAAATGAGAAAGCAAGAAGAAACTAGAATCCTCATAACAGAGCTGGCTATGGAAAATTACAGTAATCTAACCATTACAAAAATTAGAAGGGATGAATACAATTCCTGGATATGTAGAAACGCTATTAGGTAATGGCTTCATGTGGAAAAAATGCCAACTGCCCGAATTCCACAAAATGCATTGCGTGCAAGGTGCGAAGGAAATAAAAACAAAAGAAGAAAACGACTACGATTGATAGACAATATAAACGAGGACATAAGAAAACTTGGACTAAACATAAAAACAGCACCTAAGTTGACAAATCACAGCAAAGAATGAATATTCGCACCCATTGCCCGCCAAACGGCTGGCGTCAGAAATTGATGATGATGATGATTCAATTCAAATAAATCAGTTCTCCGGAACACTTTAAATGACCTGCGGTTGATTAATTACTAGGCACACTGCATTCGGCCCAGGTTTGTAGGCGTCGGAGATGACCGGTTGGTGGTCGACTGATCACCATCGTAGATGACAGCGGACGCCAGACCCATAAATGCAGAACTAAATCCACGCTTTACCGGCTGGCGCTTCTATGATCAATGAATAATTTTTGACGAATCAGGTTAAATTTAGCTTCATGTTGCTGTTACTGATACTATTGCTATTGCTACTGCTGTTACTAATGCAAATGCCATTATTATTTCTATAACTATTCCTATTGCTACTGCTATTACTATTGCTATCACTATCACTTTCACTAATACTATTGCTACTACACAGAGTCACATACACTTCTCGATCTTTCTGAGAATAATTCACAGTATTTCGTTTGTGTATGCAGTGAAAATTACTTAAGTCTAATATGTGTGCACAGCATCAAATCTTTTTGAGAATAATTCACAGTATTTTATATGTGCATGCAGTAAAATTGCATAGGTCTAATGTCTGCAAAAATCTGTACGAAGTGAAGCAGAGGAAAGAAGATGAAGGTAAATATATGCATTTGCAAATACATCGTGGCTTTGACACTAGTACGGAGTCACGTCGCTGCTATCTGCGACAGTAATTGATCATCTGACTTGGCAGAAGGCGCAAGATAAATGGTCGGCTCAAAGCTTATTATTCAACAGCTCTGGATCTTTCTCCGGGGCTGCTGCTGCTGCGTTCAATATACACCAGCGCATAATAAAATCGAAATTTTCAAGTTATCTCATCCTGCTCCTGCTCCTGCTCCTGCACTATCCCATGACCACTATAACTAACGATTTCCACCATGGCGCCCTGCTGGCTCCCCGGGTTGACCCTCGGATTCTGACCCGATATCGAAACTGACCAAACAACCTGGCTCTTGCTGGCTTGATTTTATATAATGCCGGTGATAAGCCGGTCTTCCTGACGCGGCAATTGTGTAGCGCTGAGAAGTTTCGGAGATTTACATTTGCATTTTTACATTACATAATGCCACTCTGAGAGGGACGAAGGGAGATTTGGACAGAGATGAGACGAAGCCTGAGAAGAGGAAGGACCGATTACACGAAAATACACCAAAATGGACAGTCAGGAGATAAATTGTGTGTGGGTGTGTGAGAGACAGGAAGGGAGGCAGAAGAGGAGGGAGACATACAAAAAGGGAGAAAGACACACACCGAGAGAGAGAGAGAGAGAGAGAGAGAGAGAGAGAGCGAACAGATATGAAAACATGAGAACAGCAGAAAGCATAAAGAGCTGTACAGAAAGTCAGAAAAATACAAGAAGACAGACAAATAGGCAGGTAGAAAAATACAGAAATCCAATTACGATTACGACAGGAAAAGGCTGACATAGACTGTTTCTAAGAGGTATTGTCAGTGTCGAATATAGAAACCGTAAGTGGAATTAAAGTTGAACAGAGAGAATGATGGGATAAGCGATGGAGTAAGACAGAGACATTGCAAGCAAGAGAGAATTTGCTCTCGTCTCTGAAATGTAGGCCTACTAATGCCTTGTCAGTCTTGTCAACGTGGCCACGGGAGACGATTAGGTCGAACTAATTCCGTGCCAAGCTAATCTAATACGGACAATTATTCTGCATCGTCTCTGGCACTAGTTGCACAGAGAAGACTCGACATGCGATTTCTACGTCAGTCAGGGAGATGCGAATGAAGGACAGTCAGCGTGCTGTCGTGGCGTGGATGGGAGTGGTGGACAGAGCTGTCCATTCCCATGAGGCCAACCACGCATCCCCCACGTTTTGTCGCCCCTCCCCTTTTGGAACGAGTGGCTCAAGTTTAGGTACAAAGGGTTTAGTTACACAGGAAATATACAACAAAATCTATAGCGGAAAGAACTATAATGTCACATCCCGTGTTCATGCAGCCTTTTGTAAACTGTTCCACTATTGAGCTCCGACTTGTATATGCAACCGGAAAATCACTGATTCGGTGAGGCAACGACGAACAAGGGTTTTCGGAGTGCCATGGACCGTTAATTACGAAGAGATAGACCCCTATTCGTGTTGGCGACTGCCTGGACGGCTACTGACGTAGGCCTAAGACAATATATGAGCTAAAGGATCTTTAGCTCACGATTTGCAATTAAGGGGTCTACGGCCCTTAGGGTCCCCCATACCGACGATTAACGGCCTCTCACCATCCAATGTGTCCATGGAAACAATAGTGCCCTATTTGCATACCGCCCATCGAAGACAATTATATGAACCCGTTTTAAGATTGCGAAATGGATGCCATTTTGGGTGCTTCAATTTTATATGTTAAGGACGATTACCTTTATCTTTTAATGTAATATAATGTACTATAGTATATGAATTAAAGGGACACGGTTACGCTGTATCTATTTAATCGTAATCGTAATCCCGAGATTTCTACAGCGCCCAACGAAAGCCGCGTCACGGGGACCAGCTTATTCACAGGCGCTCAGTCATAACAAAATTGATAGGCCAAAAGGTTCGCTTCCAGGTCAAGATCCAAAAGTCAGGCAGAGAGACAGCGTGGCCGCTCCTGTGGGTGATGTTTGGGACTTGGAGCGGAAAGAGAGATAAGAGGAAGAAAGGGATAATGATAGCATACAACTTGTGGTCTCCTAAGTTCAAAGAGTTCATTTAGAAAGGACGACATATAACACCTGCACCATCTCGCGAATTATATCAGATGAAAAAGGATTGTGGAACTTGTAGCTAACGGGGAGCAACAGAGGATTTTCCTCCAGAGGGGGAACATTTTGCCGAATTAGCTCGCAGATGTTCTTCCAAGTATAATTCAAAGCGCCAATGATCTGTCGTTGCAATTTCTGCAAAGCCAACCGTGTAAGAGAATGCTTTATATGCCGCTGATGTGGCGATCTTCGAATGCCGAAGTGAATTGTTTACAGAGCTAAGGATTGGGTTAAAAAGACCTCGCATGGTGTGCATGTTAGATCAAGCCTATCGATCGTCCGTCTGACCGGGGAACTTTGGGGGTCTGGTGTTCAGATAATACGGTCGATTAATCTTATCTTCGCTTTAGATGATGGCGTTTCTTATGTGTGGCTGCGTTTCAATTATGCAAACGTCCAGTGGACTTGGCTTCATTTGATTTCAGTCCGAGAGCTCTGTACTGACTTCAAGTTACCGCTCTGTCTGTCTCTGTCAGTCCGGTTGTCCGTCTGTCTGGCTGTCTGGCTGTCTGGCTGTTTGTTTGTATGTATATATCTCTTCTCTCTGCCTCCGTTTGTCTGTTTCTTCCATCCATTTCTCATTCTATCCATCCGTCCATCCACCATCCATCCATCCATCCATCCATCCATCCATCCGTCCATCCAGCATTTACACATACATCGATCAATAAGTCTCACACGAACACGCAACGAAACACACCTGTCTGTCTGTCTGTCTGTCTGTCTGTCTGTCTGTCTGTCTCTGCTCTGCTTGGCTCATCCACCACACCTCCCCGTTTTATTCCTTTCTTCTCTGCCTCCCTTCCTCCCTCCCTCCACCCATCAAGTCCTTCATCCATCTATTGCCATCTCTATTTATCTCTATCTTTTCGTCTTCTCGCGTCACTTTCCCCATCACTCTCCCTTCAACCGGACTATTTCCGCTCATCCATCTACTTCCGCTCATCCATCCACTTCCGCTCTCGTCCATCTACTTCCGTTCATCATGTCTCGTCCGCATCCAGTTTATCATCCAGACTGACTGCGCTTTCTCGACCAAATACCCTCTTCTAGACAGAAGTATCCATGCATCCATGCATCCATGCATCCGTCCATCCATGCATCCATGCATCCATGCATCCACGGATCCACGCATCCATGCATCCGTGCATCCATCTATCCATCCATCCGTTTAGCTTCACTTCTACTCAACTGTTTCATTTCATCCCTCGGTCCATCCATCCTCCCACTCACTTTTCTCCATCTCTCCAACGATCCCACCTGCTCTCGTAGACCGCCACCCCATCCGCTACCACCTCGCCGAGCAATAGGCGCTGCTAGGCCATATATCAAGGGTGCAGGCCCAGCTGATTAGGAGTGAAGGACGTTATTCAGGGAGGTTGGAGGAATGTGCCAGCTGGGACTCTAGACGCCCAGTCGCCGTGCGGGTGATGGGGGAAGCGTGAGGGATAGGGAGGGGCTCAGAGAGCCGGGAGTTAGCCAGCCATTTTTCAATTACGCATATATGCGAGTCTCTAATGGTTCGCTATCTTTGTTTCGATGGCGTCCAACTCTGCGGCCGACGGTGTCGTCGTTGTCGACTCCATGGGTCGACCGCTGCTGCCCGCCCCTCTCTCAGTGGCCCCTCTTCCGCCTTCCGGCAACAGTCAACAAGACACCGACGTACAGACAAGCTCACAGATGGACCCACGGCAAAGGACGAACAGGCGGTCAGACAGACCCACGGCCGGACAAAGGATAGACGGAATGACGGACGGACGGAAGGACGGAAGGGCTGACGGATGCACATGACAGAAGGATGGACGGAATGATGTACGGACGGAAGAGCTAATGGAAGGACGAATGGGGGAGTTGGACGGAAGAGAAAGACATGAGACGATGTAAAAGAGACATGAGGGGGAGGGAGGCTAGAAGCCTAATGGTGGTGGGTCAGACGGAGGAAGGAAGGAAGGGAGCCATCGAGGGAGGAGGGAGAGAGGAAGGAAGTGAAGAAGGGAGGAAGGAGGCCGATGCAAATGGGTGGGGCACTGTGGGACGCGGCGTCATAGCCCCTGATCCGTTTCGTCGAATCGCCGACATTTGCGAGCAACGTCGTTAAGCACCGAATACAAGAAAATGAAAACAGAATATTTCATTTGATGGAAATTGATTCAAGAGATCGATGGAGTCCGCCGATGTTACGGGGGTGGCCCTAGGACCCAACCCACGGCTCCCCTTCGCTCCAAATACGGTCACCTTACTCCCCCACTCTCTCCTGTCCACTCCACCTCTCTCGTCACCTCGTTCACCTTATTCTCCACTCCCCGCGTCCACCTCCACCTCGGGCCATGCTTTGAACGGCCCGACCAGCGGAATAAATGCTTTCAGAAAGGTCGAGAAGATTTTCAGCTGACCCCATAACGCCATGGGCGAAATGAGGGAAACGCTCTTTTGTAACCCACTGCTACCCTACGGCATAAATTATATTATGAGTGCTCTCGACGGACAACATTATAAATGAATGTCTGATGGTTTGTGGCCATCAGAGTCCAGACACTTGTGTGATCAATACAATGAAGAGCCGCGACTCACGTGAAGGGGTCAAAATGTCTGCTCCTCTCTGTTATATAACTGAATGTTCTTCTTCTTCTTCTTTTCTCTTCCGTCAGGCGTGTGCCGACGATGAGATCTGAACAAGATGTCTCCACTTTGCTCTATCCTTGATTGTGTGAATGGCGGTTCTCATGTCCAATCGCTTGATTTCTAGGTCTTCCCTCACATTGTCCATCCATTTCTTGGACTGTCTTCCTCGGCTCCGTGTTCCTTCCACATGGCTGGTGATCTTCCACTGTCTGTCCTCGCTACATGCCCAAACCAAGTCAGTCTTCTTTCCCTAATCCTGTCCACCAATGTCTTCTTCCTCTGTCCCTCCTTGGTCTCGTAGACCGCCACCCCATCCGCTACCACCTCGCCTCTTCTCGGGTCACCTCATTGCGATATAACTGAATGTAATTTAAAGTAACTAGATATTTATATAGCGTCTTCTATGCATCTCTCGAAGGCACTCCTCTTGACATTTGTATGGCACAGTAGCCAATTGGTTTGAGTGTGCGCCTTGTAGCGCGTAGTGTACAGGTTCAAGCCTCCTCTGAAACGTTACTGTGTGTATATAAACAACAAAGACCTTGAGCGAATCCTGCTCGGGCAGTTGCTCAGCACCGTCGATTGATGCTTAGTCATTTTATACAGTCATAGCTCATGACAAATACAAAAATCATAAATATAATAAGGTATCTAGCCACAACAGTGTTTCCTGCTTGCAGACATTATTTGTTTGAGAAAATTATAAAACATTATGTAGCAAAACTAAAGCAACTTCAGCGCAGTTTCTAATGATCTTTGTGTAAGAGAGAGGTAACCCCACGCATGTAGTTTCTAATTTATTGTTTTTTTAAACAATAACATCAGAAAATTTTGTAATTATTAGGTTGAAGAATTTTCAGCTAAAGCGAAAACACAACAAAAGTCAAACAACCAAACAAGAGGTTAACAATGCATCACTATAAAGTAGGGGGAATATGCCCCTAGGTGGGGGAACCCACGCTTATTTCCCCAATATTTCTGAGATTTAGAAAATTCTGTGTAACATATACCCTGCAAAGATAACAATACCACTGACAGTATATGAAATGGTAAAATAAAAAATAAAAATATTGCAGATAATGAAAAATATGCAGATGGCGGAAGAAAGGATAGTGGAAATTTTGACATTGTCATTAAAAGGCCCTATGACTAAAAAGTCGTCAGAGATTTCTCATATCCCCTCAGAACTAAGATCGTCTGCTTACGATTTATGAAAGAGACATACACATTTCCTCGATGTTTATTCTGTATTTCTTTTATTTATATTGCGCCATTATATAATGGCAAGCGTCGATCAACGGCGCAAAGCAATTCTGCTGTAGGGACTTGCTCATTAAAATCGAATGTATTATAATCATTACTGTGGCCGACGAGCAGCAATAGTCCCTACCGTTTTTCTTGGTGGTTGCAATTGACTAGCGCATAAACGTCTGACTGAGAGTACCTCAAGTATAATGCCTCGAATATATATGCGTATATGCCAAAGCATTCCAAGACATATTAGAAGGCGTTGGTATATATAATGCATTATATATATATATAAAATTGAACCGGCAAATATATATGTTATATTTCAATGCAAATATTCTGAAGCACATAGGTATGTACTCAAATTAAACAGCCCACATATGGCTACCTATATTTTGCATGGATACTCGTTATATAATTTTTTACAAAATTGATATACATTGAAAATAAATGAAAATAAATATCTTGCATGCACGGATTTATGTATATTATGCGGACATTTGTTTGAATAATTAATGTTATAATCGTGACCGCAATCAACAGAAGCGACCTTCTCAGAACGATGGATGGACGGACGGTTGGCTGCAGGTCTATGCGTTTCTGTATCTATGTGTGAAGGAATGAAGGAATGAAGAAATGAAGGAATGAAGGAATGAAGGAATGAATGAAGGAATGAAGGAAGGAAGGAAGGATGGATGGATGGATGGATGGAAGGAAGGAAGAAAGGAATGAACATTGGAAGGATTTGTTGGATCACAAGCACACCACAAGAATTTGAAGAATGAAGATATCATCATCGCAAACTTGAGATTAATATAGCGCCTAAAGAAAGCTAAGTCGCAAGAATCAGTTAATCCACAGGTGCTCAGTAAAAACGCGATAGGTAGGAAGGGTCAGATTCGGTCCCAGGTCAAGTTATAAAGGTCAATCAAGCAGACAGTCAGACGACAATGGTGGATGGTGTTTGGAATTGGTGTCAAGAAAAATAAAGGCAAAAGGAGGAGGAATCAGGAAAGGATTTGTGGAAGTGGAGTGTTTTCAGTTGCGAGTGAAAGACCTGCGCAGAGCTTGCAAGGATGAAGTGTTGGTGAGTTCGTATTATGAGTCAGGTAATTATAGTAATTCTGGTGAAAGTTTATTCCAGAGGGATGGAGCAGTGAAGCAGGAAAAATAGCAAAGAAAATAAAGGCAAGAATATATGAGACGATGATGCAACCCATTTTCTGCATGGATCAGAATGCTGGACAATGAGAAAGCAAGATGAAAAACATCATAATAGAAATGAGCTGGCTATGGAAAATTACAATAATCTAACGAGCACAAAAAATGAGAAATGATGAAATACAATTCTTGGATATACAGACAACTCTATCAGATAAAGTCGTTCAGCGAAGACTCCGATGGTTTGGTCATGTGGAAAGAAGGCCAACTGACCGAACTCCACAAAATACATTGCATGCAAGATGAGAATGAAAGAGAAACAAAGGAAGACTAAGACCACACTGGACAGACAATATAAACGAGGACATAACAAAACTTGGACTAAACATGAAAACAACACCTAAGTTGACAGATCACAGCAGATTAAAGATTATATATTCACACTAATCGCCGCCAAACGCTAGCGTCAGAAACTGATGGTAATGGTGATGGTGGTGATGATGATGATGATGACGATGATGATGATGGTGATGATGATGGTGATGATATTCATTTGTCTCATGCAAGATAAGACAAAATCGTCTCTAAGTTATTACTCGCCTCTTTGAACAACCTCATATGTGTGCATGTATCTAAACATTTATACAGCGCCTTTTAAGAACTCCACATACATGTAGGCATGGTCATGCGGTTGAAATATATTTTGGTGGTGCACAAACAAAATCATCCAACAACGGAAAAGTCTTTCTCTTTAAGGGTTATATAGTTTTTTGACAAAGAATTTCACATGACGCACCAGGTTTCGAACCCAACCTCGGGCGCATAGATGAAAGGTAAACATCCCATGACACTTGTATATGTCTGCATACTTGTGTGTGTGTATGTATGCGCTTTTGTAGAGGCTGGCGCAGGCAATGCAATGTGTCTATCTGTTCTTCTCCCTTATGCTACTTGTCTTTTTCTGTCTGTTAGATAGACATATTTTATACTTGTATATGTGTATTGTATATGCTTGGGTTTATACAAATGTAGGACGCGGCAGCCGATTGGTTAGAGCGCTCCGCTTGTAAGGTGGAGAGTTTGGGTTCGAGTCTCGCCTGAGACGGTTACTGTGCATGGATCTTGAGCAAGTCTTTTACTCGCAATTGTTCAGCGCCATCGAATCATGTTTGGTCATTAGATAGTGGCGCTTAATAAATGCAGAAATAACAATATTACTGCACATTAGTTGTGGGTCTATGCATTTCTGTAAGTATGTGTGAACATGTTTATGTGTGTACGACCTTTGCAGCCCCGCGCAATAGACGTTGCCGCCAATAAGGTTCTCATTTCTTATGCATCGTCTCTGCCTACCCGCCACCATCCCAAATGCCTCTTCGCCTTCCTTTACATCATATGGTGTCGTCAGCTTAAGGGTGAGGGATATGCCAAGATGCGGCGGTCACTGATGCTGGGCCGCTGCCGTCTGATCCACGGTACAGAGGCTGACCTGTAAGTTATCTTCATTGGTTGCGAATGGCCAGGGATGCTTCCAAGAAATAATGTATAGGCACTCACCTGGAGCATTCAAAGAGATAGCATCAACATCAACATCAGTATTGACCTAACGCATCCCACAGGTCCACCTTAGAAGCCACCTTAACCCACACTAACTTGCTACATAACACTGTGTCGCATCCACTTTACTTTATCATCTATTACAGATCGTGTTTATATCCCATACCTGCGTTTACGGCGCATATGATTGCACTACGTCCCTAATATATTATATAAATATGTTATATGGGGAGTCTGCCACAAAGTTATATATATATAGGATTTTTTATATCTGTCTCTGTCTTAGTGGACTGTTCGTCTTGATATTGACCTGAATGCGGATTGGTTTTGGTGTGCCAACGGTCAATGCCTTGTGCATTAGACATCGGCGCGATAGAAGTTATTAATTAACAATTAGTATTTAAAATATAATTATTTAAATAATGCAGTCTTGTGGATGCTGCGCCATAGATCAATAATTCGAGTTCCTGCTGATGTTTAACGGACATCGTGTCAGAGACTGGATGCCATCTCGGTCAGAACAAAGCTGGCAGTTCTGGATGAAATCTTGGTTCTGTCCAGAGCTGAACCAAGTCCAGGAGATATGATGTTAATTCTGGCCCTATTTGGCTGTGTTGAATTGACTGCGCTTTCTTTTCTTCATCCGCCAGTCGTGGAGAGACTCTACGACCAATCTCCCGGCGCTTTCTTTTCTTCAGCCGGCTCGTCTAAAGCGCTCGTAAACGATGAATCAAATTCAAGCTGCTCAAAAACAACTTCGCTTGCAAAGGATTTCATTTCTTCCGCCGAACTCCGTCATCGTCTTATGTCTGCCTTTAAGCGGTCCTTGGTTCGCTGTTTGCAAAGCGTGTAGATCATGCCAACAGAGCCAATCGACTCCGGATGCCCCTTCTGCCTCAGAGTAAGAAGGAAATCCTTGTCTTCCTGGATGGTTATGAGCGTTATTATATTTATACTCTGGCTTAAAGCTACTGCAGCATAATCAGTACCACTTTTACATGATTCAGCCTCATTATAATAAACTTGAAGAAATGAAAGCCCGTGGGCCACCTCTAAATACTACACAAATTAACAGGTTTTTGCATAGTGTGTTTTTCCATTAATGTAACAAACAGAATGAGTGAGAGATTTAGTTTTCCAACTTTTATTTTTAATGGCCACCCTGTTATACAGGCTTATTTCATGTAGGTGATTTTATTCGCCGAAAACTTTAGTAATGTCTACCCTGCCCACCATGCTACTTACATATCAGAAACAATGTTACTACAATACCCTTGTCATGATAGACCTCTATATTTTATATTTAAATGTACATTACATATACATAATTATGTGTATTATATGTAATATATTAGGCTATCAGACATGACAACACTGATCTCTGGAGTTAGTCATGGTAGTGTCTCTAATCCTATTTACTGTGTATGAAAGGACTTACCTGAAAAGTTAAGTCCATTCAGCTATGGTTGTAAAATTGGGGAGGTATTCTTGGGGTGTGTCACGTATGCAGATGACCTTCTCTTAATATCAACATCACTGTGTGATCTTCTAGCAATGGTTGACATTTGCTCCGTAGAACTAGAAAGTTTGGACATGAAATTAAATGCAACTAAATCTCAAGATAGAAAGATTGGATCATTGTTTCGTAATGTGTGTAAGAATATTATTGCAAATGGAACCGAAATGAGTTATGTTGATAAGATTAAACATCCGGGCTGTTTTCTGGTTGCAGCCAAGTCATTCAAACTTAGTTTGCACGAAAGGAGAGTGAAATTTACATATCATTTAATTCATTGTACAGTAAACGCCACAAATTTAGTGCACCTGTCCTATTACATTTAGTACCCTTTCCTCCTTTATGGAATGGGAGCTGTATGTAAGCCATGTTACGGCGGTATATAAATTGTCTTATTATTATTATTACTAACAGTGAGCTGAACTCTTTGCAGCACTCTACAGCACTGCTGTATGTAAACTATTCAAAATCTGTAATAGCAATATTGAGGCTATACTGCACTTCACGCAGGAACCTAGCATCAGACTGCTGGTTGACCAAAAAACTACGATATTTACAGAAATATTCTTTCAGTGATAATGCTGCTATCAGTTTTCTGTGTAATTTTCTTAGTCACCATAATTGAGTGAATTTTTCCTGTTGCTGTCAGTAGTACAAGCATCACAGGTAGGTACGGTGTCATTATCAAAATTGCTGTTTCTTCTTTTTTCTTGTGTTTTGCTTTTGTGCTACCATTGATTGGTAAAATAAAAGATATATATATATATTATATAGCTTATATATAATATATAGTATATATAATATATATAGTATATAATATATGTATGCTATAAGCTGTCATTCTGTTAACAGTATACACAGATTTGGGGACTATCTCGCTCGATGGACGTCGCATCCCTAACGCTAACGCAATGTACAATAGCGCTATATAAATGTCCAATTATAGATGTATATATGAGTCGACGTATAAACGTCGTCACAAGGACCATTCTTCTAAATTAATTCCGTCAGTTCTGCATGTATTTCGATATGAGAAGCGCTTTTCCATGCGCAGTAACTTCGGATCGACTCACCCAGCACATAGATGGCGCACATTTCGAAGAATTATTGACGATGTAAATATAAGATCTCCGCTGAGTCGACTGTCTCCCGCCTCTTGCGCCTTCCAGACGTGGACGCCTAGTCCGACATCGATATATCGTTATTATCCGTCAAATGGGAACCTTTGCCAAGGCACTGCGAGGCAACGTGGAAATAATTCACCATCTTTCCACGTTTTATTCGCTGCCGCCATATTTGTACAAAATTCGGGATGTCAAAAAAATGGTAGATTTGTAAGGAAACGACCACGCTACTAATCCAGGAAATATCAGAAGTCTACCAAACTTCCTCTTAAGCTAGGAATATCCAATCTAATCCACCTTCAATCTACATCAGTTCTAATCAGATCAAATCTAATCTATTATGACCCGTTCTATTCTAAACCGGAAACTGCTATAGCGCCGTTCCCACAATGCATCCGTCGATAGTTATTGCTGAGCAAATTCGCGTTCTGACTCACAAATGCATAGAACGCCTTCTACTGGAAAACGCATTTAAAATAAACTGCGCTGAATACTTCTGGAAGTCAATCAAAATGTCCTAACGTGCATAAACCTGTATGCAAAGAAGAAACTTAAATCCCTCAAATATCACCATGCAGTTGTGCTAAGTTTTTGAAAAGAAGTTTAAAGCATAGCATATCTCTCAAGCCGTTTGGTAGTAACGGCACATCTACCCAACTGAATGAAAATGGCAAGTGACTCAATGAGAGAAAACGTTTGCTTCAGCATCTTAGCAGTTGTTCTATCACCAGGCCAACCAGTAAACGAACCTAATAACCTAAATATGTCGACAAAAAATCTAATCCAATCCAATCAAATGTAATAGAATTTAGTATAGTCTAGTCTAACGATGATGTAGTGCAGTCCAATTTAATCTACTCTAAAGCCTATTTCGATAACGACGCCGTCGAACACGCAAGGCGCCAATCGATGGTTGTTGTGGTGAAATCGTTGTCCATGCACGTCAGATTCTTCATTAGATACAGTAGGTCAGTCGATGAGATCAAAGACGGACTGTGGTGGATGAGCAAGTTTCATGTCTGGACTAATACCCCAGAGTCAACAGATTGGGTTGAAATGAAAGACGAATTCAAAATAACTGAAGTAGCTATCTTTCCTATACATTGTGTATCCTCCACCATACAGAAATTTGCTTGTTCAGACAACTCATTCCTTTTGATCTGCAGTGAAATATTGGTGTAATGTGACAGATGGCGTTAGTCTGTATTTTATTACTTCATGGATTTCTTTCTGGTCATTTATATAGCGCTCCTTCAGGACATCGACTCAGAAGCGCTCCCAGGCGAGAGATAATGTTACCAGATCTATAGTCTGTACTCTGTTCAGGAGAGTCTTTTGGGTGACGTAAATCGCGGGGAGATTCTACGACCAATCGCCCTGTGGCTGACAAATGCCTTTTTCTGCACAGAGACGGTGGGTGGACCGAGAGATATCCGCAAGCATCGTTTTCTACCTTCTGCGAGGGACTGATGAACGAGGCGGTGGCTTTGTGCTGCGGAATTCATCGGATGTCGCTGTTCCTCGTTCTCGATGCATCGGAAAGAAACTTTGAACATGGCAACTCCGGATGAAAAAGTTGGCTGGGCTCTGTGTGTGTGTGTGTGTTTGTGTGTGTGTGTGTGCGGGAGCCGACCACTGGTGGCTGTTCTAGTTTTCTGATAATTACTAATGATCTTGTTTTTCTTAATGAATTTTAACATCTTCTTTACAACTTTATAACTTCACGCCTACGATTCAGCCGATGGACACATGGCGTGTTAACAAATGTCTTACTTACTTACTTACTTAACATCAATTTGGCTAGCGTAGGCAGCACTTTTCTGAGATACTTTAAAGATGCTATATTAAGGGTCTATATGTATATATATACATATATACATACACAGTCGGCTTGCGTGGGCCTATAGTCTAGAGGCATCCAACAGGAAAATCTCAAAAAGCTGGTATTCTTTCTGCAATGCCTGGCATGGTTCTGTTAACTGCAGAAGTTCGGAATACATTGTTTCATTTAACCCTTTCCCCGTAGAATTTAATTAGCTGAATTTTGTTTATCGTTATTGACTCTTCGCTCGCCGCCGAGTGCCTGAGACTCCCTTTCATCCTCTTCGTCTCCAAGAGTAGTGTCTCGTTGCACCAGTCACTAGCATGGCTAGAAATTCGTTTGCATACATCTAGTAATAAGGAACAGCGTGGCCAGAGACTATGCAAATATAATGGCGTTTAAGTGTATCTATCAGACAAAAACGTGTAGCAGATATATCCACAGCTACAAAACTGTAAAATAGGGGGCCTACTGTGTGGCGGTTGTGGTTTGTGCATAACGTCGTGGGCGGTGGTGACTTCAACGCAACCCTACGCTCAGAGCCACCCGCATCACTACCCCTTCTACTTTCGACGTAAACTGGCCGTTTCATACAATCACTGCCAATAGTGTCCGTGCCCTCCAAGGAAGGTTCAGGATTGGCCGACTCCTTAAGAGAGGTTTGGCCGACTATACTTAAGAAAGGCGATACTGTAAAGCTTTGCCTCGGGATCCAATTCATTAGGTCAAAGTGGACTTCAAGTACTACTTTGGACTAAATCCATGTCAGCACCTCGCGTACTACGAGTATACTCAAGAATATTCCTAGTGGCATAAATTAGCTCATACCCCGTTCCACAAACGGAATGTATGCGTTGCGTACTGGCAGTGGACAACTTAACTTGACACACCTCCCTAGTCGGCTGCCTGACACTCATCAACTTAATTTGTCAATGTAATGCAGCAATTCATGCTCCAGTAGAAAATGTGGCAACATGTACATCCACCGGTTGGGCGATAATGTACTTGACTAGAATTATTGTTAGGGCCACTGTAAGACTGATTTGCATTGTCAAGAAAAATACGTTATAACTAACATCTCATCCGATCCAAAGATGTAACGAAATAAAAGTACTGAAAGAAGGCAAACTATTACTTCGTAATAAGTAAAAGCATTTATATTAAAAACACTTCATTATAAGTAAATGTACTGAAACTTTTACTTAAGTACAGTAACGCCTTACCTATAGTGCGTTACTGTTCATCATTGCGCACTGATTAGTCTTTTTCCGAAAGCCTTCCAGTCGGACTATATATTCGTTACTCGTCCAAACCCGGATTTAGTTTGCTTTACGCTATGTTCTCCTAGCTCACCAATACACTGTATATATCGCGCTAACCAACCGATGCAAAATTGCTTTGACTCGTATACGTGAATTGCAGTAGCCGCCATTTCACGTCTAGAGCTTTGCAGCGTGCGGCAGACTATATTCAACGGCTTTCGCTGTGTGCATTTTATTGTGTAGTTTGGACGACGTTTATTGCTTTCCGCACTACTTAACTGGTATCGTATGAAGCATCTTGGTGGGATCGTCCATTCAATAGGAAGTCCTTAATGATAGCTCCGAATTATTTAACAAGGGCGCCCTAAACTTAGGCTATTGGCCTAAAACAACTGCCGACACCGTTTTGATCGAACGACTTTTGGAAGCAGGGAAATGGCTGCAAAAAATAAGAATTTCATTGTTCAATTGAATTAAAACATAAATAGGCCTACTTAAATATTAGAAATAAACTAAAACGAAGCAAACAACTTAAATATCAAACTGTTATATAATCAGTGTAATATTTAAATAAAATCAATTATTCTTTAAAAATCCTGCAGTTAGCCTTGTGGCCAGTCCGCCAATATTGTACCAGACAAATTTTGCCAAAGAACTATTTAGTCACCCCAGTAAACACTGCATTTTAGAGCGCATTAGACATGCGACTGTGAGCGCCTCCATGGAGACCAACATAACACCAGCAATCTATGCAAATCTCCGGAGAAATAGAGCTGCGTTGCTAGGCAATTATTCCGATTGAAGCTTCTCTTCTAGCAGACGATACGGCAACTCGCCGAAGACGGGTGGCCAATATTTGCAGCGAAGGTGGCCGACGCCTAAGGCTTTGTGACGCCCGTCGTAATCTAAGCTGGAACTGTTTCAGACAGAGATATAGTAGGACCGCATTGCAATTCAAACGAGTTAACGATGCTGAGCTACAGTGAACTATCGCTGAGCTCTAAGCGAGTGCATCTGGATGAGAAAGCCAGTGATAAAATTGACTTCTTCTTCTTCTTCTCTTCTTCGCGTTCTTCCTCTTCTCCTTCTTCCTCTTCTTCTCCTTCTTCTTCTTCTTCATTCCTCCTCTTCTTCCTTTTCTCCTCCTGCTCCTTCTTTAATATTTCCTTATTTCTTCTATAATCTGCCTATATCACGTTTTGTCGTATTTAATTCTTTTATCATCATCGTGGTCGTAATCGACATCATTAGCAGCATCATACTCATTAGAATCATCAGAATCTTCATATTTCTTCTTCTTC
This sequence comes from Norana najaformis, assembly GCA_964023275.1. Lineage (NCBI taxonomy): Eukaryota > Metazoa > Annelida > Clitellata > Crassiclitellata > Hormogastridae > Norana > Norana najaformis. The sequence continues at coordinate 32,718,808 of OZ029916.1, read as the reverse complement.
TCCTTCATCTTCATCATCATCATCATCATCGTCATCATCATCATCATCTTCTTCTTCTTCCCCTTCTTCAGCCTACTCCTGTTTTCCTTCCTTCAACTTTTCTCCACCATTCTCTCCACCGCTTCTCCAACCTCTCCTCGCTCCACTTTTTCTCATCTTCATATATCTTCATTTTATCGTTCACATCTTTTTCCTTTCCACTTTCCTCCTCGGTTCACCTTCTTTTATCCGATTCCTCCGCCTCCCGCTCTTCTCCTTCTCTTTCGTCTTATTATTCTTTCCTCTTTCCATATATCCTCCTTTATTCAGTCTCGTCGTACTCTGTTCGTCCTCTTCTTCCTCTTTCTCCTTTTCTGCCTCTTCATCCTCGTCCTTTCTCCTCCTCTCCCTCCTCCTCCTTGTTCCGCCTCGTCGTGCTTTGTTCTTCCACCTCTTCCTCCTGCTTTTTCCTTCTTCTTCTTCTATTACTCTTCCTTCTTTTTCTCCTCCTCTCCATCTCTTTATCCTCTTATTCCTCATCCTCTGTTCCGTCTCGTCGTCCTATATCTTCTTCCTCTTCTTTCTAGTTTTCATCGTTCTCCTCTTTCTTTTCCTCTTCCTTCTCCTCATCCTCCTCATTTCCGTGAAAATCCTCCGGCGTCTTGTTTATATAAGCCTCGTGGGTCGGTTGCCTTCGCAGAGACGACGATGCGTCGTCCTCGCCCAGTTAATCAGAATATCTGATCCAAGTATGCCGTTGAGAATGCGCCGGGCAGGCGAGGAGGGAGATTCGATTCGATGGGGTCGAGTTTGGGGAGGGTGGGGCCCGGGAGAGGAGGAATGAGGTCGCCTATCGCGCAGATGTAATATGCGCCACGAGACGGGCTTTGGCGCAGCAACAGCAGCAGCTGAAACCGCGGCTCTGAGAACATCTTCTGTCTGCATCGGAATAGCAACAGAAAGAAAGGAGAGACGCGAAAAAGAGAGAAGGATCGTAGAATAGAGGCAGTTGGAGAAAAATAAGAGAATGAAGAGAGGAAGGAAGGAAGGAGGGATTGCATGAGGTGGTAGAGAGGCAGGAAGGAATGGAAGTGGATAAGAGGGATTGAAGGAACGAGGAAAAGAGTGGCACTAAGGGAGAGGTGGTGGACAGAATTGAGAGCGAACAGATGTTAGGACGCACTAAGGAAGAGATGGAGGTAAAAGTATAAAGCAAGTGGGTGGCAGAGGAAGTAGGAAGAGAGCAGACAAAACTACAGAGAGGCACAAATTCACGGAAGCCTTTTGACCGAGAGGCATAAGCAGAGAAGCTGACATACATAATATTATGTGCAATAATAAAGGGAAAAAAGGCTTACATGATTGTATGCAAAGAACCAGATGAATGGAGGCAGAGAAATACAGGACAATCGGGGAGCAGAACGAGAAGAAAGACAAGCAGTATCACAGAGACCGGGAATCAGAAAGACAGACGGACGGACGAACAGAGAGACAGACAGGGTCTGGGGTGAGAGAAGTTGGATGGAATGATGGAGACGTCACCAGAGGATAGATAGGGATGAGTCCAAGTGGGGGGGGGGGCGGGAGAGGAGGAGAGGCAACGTTGCGAGGGGTGAAGATTACAGGGAGACTGTGAGACATGCGGAAAGAAATCAAGGATGCAACACGTGCACTTTGCGACGGATCAAAGATCGGTTTTTTACACTTGTGCAAAACATCAAGCGGCATCAGCGGCACCAGCTGCGCCAGATAAGACGGATCAATGAATAAATGGATGGACGAACGGATGGATGGACGGATGGACAGAGGAGGGATGAAGCGATGGAAGATGGACAGACAGACGGATGACATGTTGAAAGGATCGGTGAATGGTTGAATGGGTAGACGGATAGAATGGATGGAAGATTGGATGAAGTTTTGGATGGAGAGAAAGAGGGGAGAGTGAATTCAGTTCAACACGAATCTCGTTCAAATGGGTGCGCATATTTTATCAGTGTTTCATACTCGTAAAAATAGTGCTGGACATTTTAAGTCCGTTGTCTTGTAACAGACTGTATCGAAATCGGTATAGGCCTATGCGTTTCTACAAGACCTGAAAAGGCAAATTATTTCCTAGGACGTTCGCCTTTCATCTCTGCGTTTAGTCTTCTAATCTAGAGCTCTGCATTTTGTCTTTCCGTGCAACTTACACATAAAGGTTGTCTTGTTGTTGCGCTACTATATGCATGTATCAAGACACTTAATATAGCGCCTTTTGCAAAGTCACAGAGCGCTGCCCACGCTAGCCTAAGTGATGCTAAAGTTTATTAAATGCATTACTTCATCTAGAAGTAAACAATCCTCATATAACTGAAAGTCACCACTGGTGGGCTCTCGCACAAACGTAGAGTACGACTAACGAAGTCCAGTCCGAAGGGATGATAGATATATGGGTGGGTGGGTGGGTATTGGGTGGGTGGGTAGATATGACTAATGGACTGACGGACTGGTGGGTGGGTGGGTGGGATTGGGTGGGTGGGTAGATATGACTAATGGACTGACGGACTGGTGGGTGGGTGGGTGGGTGGGATTAGGTGGGTGGGTAGATATTACTAATGGACTGACGGACTGGTGGGTGGGTGGATGGGATTGGGTGGGTGGGTAGATATGACTAATGGACTGACGGACTGGTGGGTGGGTGGATGGGATTGGGTGGGTGGGTAGATATGACTAATGGACTGACGGACTGGTGGGTGGGTGGGTGGGATTGGGTGGGTGGGTAGATATGACTAATGGACTGACGGACTGGTGGGTGGGTGGGTGGGTGGGTGGGTGGGATTAGGTGGGTGGGTAGATATTACTAATGGACTGACGGACTGGTGGGTGGGTGGATGGGATTGGGTGGGTGGGTAGATATGACTGATGGACAGACGGACTGTTGTTTGGTTTGTTCTTAATTTCTGCAAATGTACAGCCTGAAGAACAGTATAATAATAAAGAAAGGATTACATTAAATTGCTTAATGCAGTGGTGTAATCAGTATCCCTGCCGTTCAATACTGCAATAGCAATTACAACATCTACAGCGACCGAGCAAAGACTGTCACGGATGGCTTTGCAACTGCACTGTGTCAACAATGTCTCCGAACAATAATCCACTAGACATCAGTATCGATGTCTTCCATTAGATTCTTTCTCTCCGTCGATCGGCCTACAGGCGCCGATTTCCTCTCCCTCAGACACACACACATGCACACATACATACATACACACATACGTATATACTTACATAAATACACGCACACATGCACACGTGCCCACAGGCAAACATGCAAACATGCATACATGCATGCATGCATACATACATACATACATACTTACATACACACATACATATATACTTACATACATACATGCACACATACATGCTTAAGTACATACATACATACATACATACATACATACATACATACATACATACATACATACATACATACATACATACATACATGCATGCATGCATTAATTTACTTCGTCAGTCACTCTTTGATATTTGCTGAAGGTGAAGTAAGTACCTGTGAGTTCGGTCAGGCGTCAAATCATGAAGACTGGAATTTGGTTGACGTGCCTTGGTTGGAGGTCATTGCAGTTAACCTTCGCTGAAGATAAAATCGATGGAGCTCGATGTCCAATCTGATTCCACTGCCGTCCGATGGATAGGCGCAGCGCTTTGGCAGTTGCAAATCAAACGCCAGAGGTAGTCGTATACAAGGAGGCACAGCCAGAGAGACAGACGGGAAGAGAGGGAGAGAAGTAAACCAAGAGAGAGAAGGAGAGAGGAAGTAGGAGAGCGAGAGAGAGAAAAGGAAAAGAGGGAGTGAGAGAGAGAAAAAGTGCAGAAGGAAGAATTTAGATGGAAAGAGTTAAAAGCAGAGAGGGAGAGATTTAGAGAGGAAAAGAGTGTGACAGAGAGAGATAGAGACATAGACAGAAAGAGTGGGAGGCAGATAGGAGAGAGGAGAGAGAGTAAAGGAGGCAGGTCGCGATGGATGAGGGTGACAGAGAGCATTTACGTTACGTCACGTTATGTCAGCGAAACAAACGATCACAATAGTGGCAGAACACATACAGCCAGGCGTTTATGGTAGGACCACAGAAACCGAGGATAAATAGGCGCTACATCAAAAAGATCGATCAAATCAGATCAGAAGCAGATAACAAGACCTGCAAAGTCAAGGAAGAGGCAGACTGTGGACGGACAGATTACGTGTACATACCCAACGAAAGTAGACAAAGTTGAACAGACTCGGAGACTAAGGGAAGGAGACAGAGAGAGAGAGAGAGAGAGAGAGAGAGAGAGAGAGAGAGAGAGAGAGAGAGAGAGAGAGAGAGAGAGAGAGAGAGAGAGAGAGAGAGTGAACGACAAAACAACTCGAAGGACTGGCACTGTTACAGAACTTCTGTTCATTTGTAATTTCCACGGAGAGGCATTATTTAAATCTTCGATGACAGCAACACGAAGTGTTCTCCTAGCAGACCCTCGTCGGGTCATTCGAAGCTAATCGACTGCCTACCAATGCGGGCATAAATACGAAGCCCATTTCTGCCGGGCAATAGAGTTCTAACCTCTCTGTGAAGAGACGGGGGAAGCGTTTTCATGAGACTTCCGTCGAAGCATCAGTCCCCAGACTACCGCAAGGGTAATGGAATGGCTACCTAAAATTTAGGCAGGGACATATAGTACGTAATATGCATCTGGGCTACGCAGCGAATCCCCTACTTCACGACAGAACGATTGTTCCATGGTGAGCAATTTTAAGGTCACCGAAGTAAATCTTGCGGAATATAAATTTATATAGCTCCATCCCGTAGAGCATAATCTTAGAAGTTTTATTTTGGTTTGACCAACCTCGTTAAGAAGTGGGATCGGAAATTTTTTATAGCGTCTTCGACTGTAAGTTAGTTTCGAATCAAGAAAACGACGGTAACAGTTACAGCATCGAAAACTATTTTCATTTCTATAGAATTGAAACCATATAAGGTATTTTTAAAAAGTATTAACCACAGTCGCCAGAGAAAACAATAATAACGATAATTATATTATTATGAAATCGTTATTGCGACAATATTATTCTTGTTGTTGGTGTTCCTATTGTTGTCGTTATTATTATTATTATTATTATTATTATTATTACTACTACTACTACTACTACTACTACTACTACTACTACTACTACTACTACTACTACTACTGCTACCACTACTACTACTACTATTACAGGCTTTCTTGTGCGTAGGTCGGGACGAAGGTCTGTGTGCAAATAGCGAAGGTTATAGAGAAAGGACCTTCAATGTCAGAGCTCCATAGAGACCTTACCGATATCTTTCGAAGCAGAATTTTATTAAATGTTTTTGTCGAAACTGTCAACATGTAGCTCGGGTACTTACTCCGTAAAGTCTGTTGGCACGTAAAAATCGAATGACTGCTGCCTGTCAAGGAACGAATCCTGTTATGAGAAAAGTCTATTCTCAGGACGTTGTCCATCTGGCGACCCCGGAAGAGATATAGTCGGATCCAGAGACAAAGCTTTACAGTGTGTTAAGGAGTCGGCCAATCCTGACACC